>PVIU01017652.1:0-41364 GCA_004026605.1 Ondatra zibethicus
CTCCGTGGGACAAAGGAGGCCCCCTAGCAGGGGACTCGCCCTTCCCCCAAGGCCTCAGCCCGGGTGGGCCGAGCTCAGGTGCAGCCGGGACAGGGTCCAGATGAATCCGCGGAAGCTGGTTGGGCGAGGATCCCGGTCCCAAAAGCAGGCCTACTGAGGGTTGCCAGCTCCTCTCTGCTCGGCTCCGTGGGACCGGCTATTGATTTTTTCGAGTTGATCTTGTATCCTGTCACATCAATGAAGGTAATTATCAGCTGTAGAAGTTCTCCGGTAAAGTTTTTGGGTCACTTATATATACTATCATATTGTCTGCAAATAACAAAAATTTGACTTCCTCCTTTTCAATTTGAATCCCTTTGATCTCCTTTTGTTTTCTTATTGCTACAGCCAGGAAGAACTTCAAGAACTTGATGAAGAGATATAAAGAGAGTGGTCAGCTTTGTCTTGTTCCTGATTTTAGTGGAATAGCATTGAGTTTCTCTCCATTTAGTTTGATGTTAGCTGTCAGATTGCTGTATATTGCTTTTATTATATTTAGGTATGTTCCTTGTATCCCTGATCTCTCCAAGACCTTTATCTCAAGAGGATGTTGGATTTTGTTGAATTCTCTTTCAGCATCTAATGAAATGATCATATGGTTTTTTCTTTCAGTTTATTTATATGATGGATTACATTGATAGATTTTCATATGATGAACCAGGCCTGCACCTCTGGGATGAAGCCCACTTGATCACATTGGATTATTTTTTTTGATGTGTTCATAAATTCAATTTGCCAGTATTTTACTGAGTATTTTTGCATCCTTGTTCATGAATGAGACTGATCTGTAATTCTCTTTCTTAGTTGAGTCTTTGTGTAGTTTTGGTATCAGAGTAACTGTAGCCTCATAAAAAGAGTTTGGCAATGTTTTTGTTTCTATTACGTGGAACACTTTGAGGAATATAGGTACTAGCTCTTCTTGGAAGTTCTGGAAGAATTCTGCACTAAAACCATCTGACCCTGGGCTTTTTTGGTTGGGAAGTTTTTGATGATAGCTTCTATTTCCTTGAAGTTTAAAGGTCTATTTAAATGGTTTACCCAGTCTTGATTTAATTTTGGTATATGGTCAATCTATAAAATTGTGCATTTCTTTGACATTTTCCAATTTTATGGAGTAAAGGTTTTTATAGTATGACCTAATGGTTCTTTGAATTTCCTCAGTGTCTATTGTTATGTTCCCCTTTTTATTTCTTATTTTGTTAATTTGGATGATCTCTATCTTTTGATTAATTTGGATAAGGGTTTGTCTATCCTGTTGATTTCTCAAAGAACCAGCTCTTTGTTTCATTGATTCTTGGTATTGTTTTCTTCATTTCTATTTTGATGATTTCAGCCATCAATTTTATTATTTCCTGTCTTCTACTCCTCCTGGGTGAGTATTCTTCTTTTTGTTCTCGAGTTTTCAGGTGTGCTGTTAAGTCATTGATGTGAGCTTTCTCCATTTTCTTTATGTAGGCACTTAGTGCTATGAACTTTCCTCTTAGCACTGCTTTCATAGTGTCCCATAGGTTTCAAAAAGTTGTGCCTTCATTTTTTTGAATTCTAGGAAGTCTTTAATTTATTTCTTTATTTCTTCCTTGACCCAGGGATGGTTCAGTAGTTCACTGTTCAATTTCCATGAGCTTATAGACTTTCTTGGAGTAGTATTATTGTTAAATTCTAATGTTAGTACATGGTAACCCAATAAGACACGGGGGGTTAGTTCAATTTTTTTTATTACTGAGTATGTGATCAATTTTAGAGAAGGTTCCATGAAGTGATGAGAAGAAAGTATATTCTTTTGTGTTTGGGTGGAATGCTCTATAGATGTCTTTTAAGTCCACGTGATTCATTAAATCTGTTAGTTCTCTTATTTCCCTGTTAAGTTTCTGTCTGGTTGACCTGTCCCTTGGAGAGAGTAGATTTTTGAAGTCTCCTACTATTGGTGTGTGTTGGGACCATTTGGAGTCCTGGCCTCCAGCTGTTCTTCCCGCTAGAGATCTTTATTTTCCTTCTGATTTGAGCTACTGAAAGCTGTGTCAAAATTGTTTACCAGCTCTGCTTCACGAGCATGTGTTGCCGTGTTGCCTTGCCTTGAAGATCAGAGGATAAAGTTTTCATCTGTTGGCCCACCTGACTGTTGGGTATATAATCCTCCATGGTGCTATTGAATAAAGGGCTTCTTACCAGTGACTAGAGGTCCATGTCTCTGTCTGTGTGTCTTTGTGTGTTTCAATCTCCAGCCCCTTGCCCAAAGCTCGTGAACTGCATGGTAGCGCATAGAACACTGACAGGCAGGCGTTGTGTGCTGCAATTGGAGGTTCCACCAAGATCAGGAACTAGAGAACCCTGAGAGGTCGCCCTCGGAAGGTGAGGGTGAATTGGGGTATGTGTTAATCCTGACATCCTTGGCTCCGGTTTCGGTTCCAGGCCATGCAGGTGCGGCAAGTGGAAGTCCAACCAAGAAAGAGGGGTAAGTGGACAGGGTCATCCCCAGCCGGTGGGGATGTATTGGGGAATTAAGACGGGACACCCTCTGAAACAGGAGGTGGGAGGGTGAATCAAAGGACTCCAAAAGATAGAATGTATACAGTTCAATAAGATAAAATGTGTGTCTTGATTGTGTTGTCTTTTGTGTTCTGGACTGGAGAAAGATATTTGATTCTGGGAACTACTACGTTTTTACTTTAAAATATGGGCCTAAGGATTTGATGCTTTGGAAAAGAGGTTCTGCTTTTGTCTCCACAGAGGATGAAAACCTGAGGATTTATTCGAGATTCATGTGGTTTGAGTCACCAAGACATCCTGAAATGTTGCAGTAAAATATCCTCAAGAATGTGGCACCCCCAGCTCAGCAGGAAGCAGCCAGACAGGTTGATGATGTCCAAATTCCTTAAAAGATTGTTTAAATGGGGCCCTTCAGTGGTTCCAGAGCAGCAAGACTGCTTTCCTGAGTTCTGCTCCACTCCATGCACCAGTTTGGACCCAGAACGAATGCAGCTGGGGCTAGAAGGCAACTAGAGCAGAGCTTTGTTAGATGGCTGTGGTGAAAGGCACATTACCCTGGCCCAGTCAGTGCCCAGCTTGGGGGATGCCAAAGAGGCTCCAGGAGTATCAGCAAATGTGACAACAAGTGCTGGAGCCACAACAAGCTGGAGCACAGACCCCTCTGGGCTGCCCAAGAAGGCAGCAGCAGGGCAAGGAGAAGGGTGGCAGTGCCAGGCTCTGCAAGCTCGAGAGTCTGCTGCATGTAGGCTTTCCCACAGCACCCGAGGAACCCGTGTAGTAGCTGTGGAAGGTCTCTGAGCCTGAATGCTGCCTGAGCCAGTTGTGGTGGTGCACACTGATAGGATTTGTTGAAGGAGGCAGAGGCAGAAGGATCACAAGTTCGAGGCCAGTCCAGGCACTATTAAATCCTGTGTTTATGTTTTAGTTCTTTCTTTTTTCGTTTCTTTCTTGTAGTATGAAATAGCTCCTTTGGGGAAAAAGATATTCTTGGTTGTTCTTTCAGAAACTGTGGCCTGAATGACTGCTAAGATGACCATTCCAGTGCTTCCTTGTTGGTTCGGGTACCAGCCATCATACCACTGCCAATTACCAAAAAGCCTAAGCAGACTGAGATGACCCTATATCAAGAGAAATGAGATTTTGGAGTGACAGCTGTGCTGTCATCACGGTGTCTGCTGCTGCAGCCATGGTCGCAGGACTGGCAATGGCACAAACATTGTTGGTGTTGGACATCATGGCTAAACTGGTGAGACAATCAATGATGCTCTCCAGACTCAGAATGCCCTGAATGTCCACATTAAGTTTGGACTTTTGAATTTAAATCAACAGTCTGCCCTATTGTAGGAGCAGGTGGACTTATGGCTTGTGCAACAAATGTCTTGTTCACACTTATCATTCCATTTGTGTAACATCTGTTAATATTGCTACTGCCTCTTATGTGGTGAAACAGCTCAATGGTTACTTGAGTAGTCCTTGGAATATTACAATTAGCACACCAGATTGTCAATACCTGTGTGGCCGCTGTTTTAGCCAAAGGGTTGGTAGAATACCATAGCCCAACTGGGAGGCTGGGTCCAGTCGTGATTGGGGACCCCCTTGCTGGTAATCTTAATGCCTGTTGCCATAGACATTCATCTCTGAATTCTGTAAGATCAGACAATCCATGAGAATGAAGCATATAGTCACTTAACAAGTCCTTCTGAGCCTGTTGGCCAGTAACTCGGACGTACCCCAGGTTTGGTTGCAAATGCTGCACAAACAATGACGACTCCTCCATAGACGGACAACTTCTACAGAAGAGGACTCGCCTAAGACAGGGAAGGGGCCTCCCAAAGACGGGTAAGGGTTTACTATTCTGAGATGACCTAAAACAGAAGGGTCTTCTGTCTTATAAAACATTTAGGGGGGGAGATGTTGGGACCATTTGGAGTCCTGGCCTCCAGCTGTTCTTCCTGCTAGAGATCTTTCCTTTCCTTCTGATTTGAGTTACTAAAACCTGTGTCAAAATTGTTTACAGCTCTGCTTCATGAGCACGTGTTGCCTTGAGGATCAGAGGATAAGGTTTTCACCTGTTGGCCCACCTGACTATTGGGTATATAAGCCTTCATGGTGCTATTGAATAAAGGGCTTCTTACTAGCGACTAGAGGTCCATGTCTCTGTCTGAGTATCTTTGTGTCTTTCAATCTCCAGCCCCTTGCCCAGTTCACAAACTGTATGGTAGCACATAGAGTGCAGTTGGGCTCGTGCGCTACAAGTGTGTGGGATTTAATGTGTGATTTAAGTTTTAGTAATGTTTCTTTTATATATATGGGTGCTCTTTTATTAGGGGCATAGATGTTCAGGATTGAGACTACATCATGACAGACTGTCCCTGTTATGAGAATAAAGTGTCCATCTCCATCTCTTCTGATTGATTTTAGTTTGAAATCTATTTTGTTAGATATTAGGATAACTACACCTGCTTGTTTCTTAGGTCCATTTAATTGGAAAGCCTTTTCCAAACCCTTTACTCTGAGGTAGTGTCTGTCTTTTGATGTTTTGAGGTGTGTTTCTTGTAAACAGCAGAAGGCTGGATCCTCTTTTTGTATCCAGTCTCTTAGCCTGTGTCTTTTTATAGGTAAATTGAGTCCATTGATAGTAAGAGATATTAATGACCAGTGGTTGTGAATTCCTGCTATTTTTTAGTAGTATTGTTTGTGTGCTTCCCTTCTTTGGGCTTTTCTGGTGGGAGTTATCTGTTTCCTGTGTTTTTGTGGGTACAGTTAGCTTTCTTGGGTTGGGGCTTTCCTTCTAGTGCTTTCTCAGGGCTGTGTTTATGGATATATATTGTTTAAATCTGGTTTTGTCATGGAATATCTTTTCTCCATTGTTGGTGATTGAAAACTCTGCTGGGTACAGTAGTCTGGGCTTACACGTGTGGTCTCTTAGTGTATGCAGCACATCAGCCCAGGACCTTCTGACTTTCATGGTTTCCATTGAGAAGTCAGGTGTAATTTTTATAGGTCTACCTCTATATGTTACTTGACCCATTTTCTTTGCAGCTCTTAATCTTTATTCTTTATGTTTCACATTTTGATTATTATATGACAAGGGTCTTTTTTTTGATCCAGTCTATTGGTGTTCTGTAAGCTTCTTGTACCTTCATAGGGATAACCTTCTTTACATTGGGAAATTTTTTTCTATGATTTTTGTTGAATATATTTTTTGTGCCTTTGAGCTGGAGTTCTCTTTCTTCTATCCCTTTTATTTTTAGGTTTGATCTTTTCATGGTGTTCCAGATTTCCTGAATGTTTTGTGTTAAGAATTTGTTGGATTTAATGTTTTCCTTGATCAATGAGTCTATTTCCTCTACAATATCCTCAACACCTGAAATTCTTCTGTCTCTTGTATTCTGTTGGTTATATTTGCCTCTGTAGTTCCTGTTCACTATCCAGATTTTCCATATCCAAAATTTCCCTTGGTTTGTGGTTTCTTACCTCTATTTCAGTCTTCATGTCTTGAACTGTTTGCTTCATCTGCTTGATTGCTTTTTCTTGGTTTTCTTGGGTATCTTTGAGGGATTTATTAATTTCTTCCAATTTTTCGTTTGTCTTTTCCTCCATATCTTTAAGGGAGCTTTCATTTCCTCTTTAAATGTCTCCATCATTTTCATAAAGTTATGTTTAAAGTCATTTTCTTTTGCTTTTTCTGGGTTAGAATGATCAAGTCTTCCTGTTGTGTGACCACTGGGTTCTGGTGTTACCATGTTGCTTTTTAGATTGTTGAAGGAATTCTTGCATTTGTGCCTACCCATCTCTTCCTTCAAATGAGGCTGGCAGTGTCTTTTTGTCTTGGTCCAATCCTCGCAGTGGCTGTCTGTTTGGAATTTTTTTCTTGCTATGTTCTGTCAATGTCTGGTCTCAAGAAGCTTCTAAGGTCTCTCTAATGCTGCTCTCTTGGTCTTCTCTCCCGGCTCACTCTCTTGGTCCTCTCTATAGGTCCCTTCAGTGTTGTAGCAAGCTCTTTGTCCCCTCAGTATTATAGCAAGCTGTGTTTCAGAGTTCCACCGAGGTTGCAGGAGAATCCTAAAACCTGGATTTAAGGCCAACTCCACAGCCCATATCTGATATTGCTAAAATGGCCAAGAGCCTAAAACTAGATAGGTCAGGGGTCCTAAGTAAGACATACTATTCTTCTAAAGAGACATAACAACAAAATGACTCCTAAAGATATATTGCTATATCTATATATACCTATACATCAGTGCAGCCCTCTCAGAGAATCTTATTATTGTGGTAGATGGTAATTAACAAATATATCTACAACTAGATAACATGCAGAGTAAAAAACTTTGGGAAACTTGGCCATAAATGGAATGTGCCCTCAAGACACACATAGCTAGGCAGAAGAGGAGATGGGATTATTTTAAGATCCAGAAGTATTGAATGACTCCTAAGATACATGTGTTTTTTACCAAAAAAAAAAACTTATACACATATGAACTCATAGAGACTATGAGACAATTCACAAGATACATACACATTCAAACTAGACAAAAATCTTAATATTGAGATGAGAAGGTAGACACAAGGTCCCACCCCTAAAAAAGAAGATATTTGTAATTGATATCTGCTCAGAAAGTAAAATCAGTTTTCTTGAACGAAGTGAGACTGGATATATTGTTCACACTCCAGGGCAGGCCCTGGCTTAGGAATAGTTGGCCAACACAAAATTGACTCTATATTTTTGTCTGCTCTCTGTTTGAAGGTTTGGGTTTTTTTGTTGTTGTTGGTTTTTTTTTTCATAATTTTGGTTTGTGGATTTGATTTTGTTTCGGCTTATTTTTTTGAGAGTGAGAAAAAGAACATGAACTTGGATGTATACTGATGGGAGGAAGATCTGAGAGGAGCTGGAGGAATGAAAGAATACAATTAAAATATATTATATGAAAAAAATAAATGAAATGGTAGAAAACTTTGATGTATAAAATGAAAAAATACCAAAATATTTAAGTTGTGGAAAAACACTAAAGCAGAAAACTTTTAATTAGATGTCTTGAATTCAAAAAGGAAAAAGCTTCAAGATCACAATATCATTTTCAAATTAAGAAACATGTAAAAGAACAAAACATGGGGGTGCAAGCCTGTAATCATAGAATTTAGAGATTCTAAAGGACTGTATTACAAGTTTAAGGCCAGTCTTGTATCCATAGAAAAATGTCTCAAGATAAAAATAAATGACTAATAAAAGAGAAGCAAATAACAAAAGTGTACAAAGTAACCACAGACAAAGATATCTCCACAAAACCGAAACAACCAAAATGTCAGTTACTGGTTTCAAATACCAACTTAAAAAATATGAAAGAAAAAACTCAGAAAATCAGAGGTCAAGCTGATATCTGTGGTCCAGGCTACTGCCAAGGGCCATGTTCCTACTGGATCCATGTTCCTACTGTGGTTGGAAACTTGTTTGTGGTCAGGGCTATCACTAGAAACTTGTGGAGGTTCATGATATGTGCTTCTGTAGACTATAAAGAGCAAAAAAGCTACTTTTGCAGTAATATCGATGACTGCAAATGCACAGTTGATAAAGAGAGACTTGGAAAGTGTCTGAAATAACCCATACCCCCTGCCCTACCCACCACTCCACCCCCCAAAACAACAGCCTAAATAGGCAGCTATCAAAAAGAACTCTTAAAAAGTTTGATAACAGTACTAAAGTTAGCTTTCCACGAACATGGCTTCAGGTGGGTGGAGGAAAGGAAGGGCTCAGTTCTATTTAAGAAGCAGGCACTGAAAGCTTAACCATTCTCCAGTGAGTATACAGACAACACAAGTTAGACTTGTTTGTATTTTCTTTTCTTTTTAATTTTAATTTTTGTGGGGGTCACAAGGGTGTAGGGCCAACATGGTAAAACTGGGAAATGAATGTGATTGGGGTGAATAAAGAGAAATTCCCAAAGAATCAAAATATTAAAAGATAAATAAAATACAGACACAGTGAGAGAAAAGTTCCCTTCAGTTTGACAAAATACACAAAATTCTCCTAACTACATGTCATGATTTCCTTTTCCTTAAAGCACTTCCTTTAGAAAACTTGCAGGGGTGTTTCTCAAGCTCCTCGAGATGAGGTATACCTTTTATAAGTTTCTTAGCAGTTTGATGATTCAAGGACATCTCTTTCTCAAAAAGTCAGGAGGGAATCAATTCCAAAAAAAGACAGCCTGCCTCCCATTTGCACTAGTCTATAAACTCCCTTCTGTTCAAGAGGTAGAAAAAATGGCCCTTTCTTTGGGTAAACCTAATTAACCTAATCTTCAATTTATCACTTTTGCTGATAAATATGGCTATCTTTATTTTGGGAGTCTTATGTACACTAAATCCTAGTCCCATTTTCTCTCATTGCAGTAATACCAAGCCAAGACTACCTTATCTGTCCAACATTGTCTCAAGCAAATTTTAGCTTAAAAACAGCTTTAAAAGATCTATAATAGCACCAAAAGTTAAAAATATTTAAGAGATACGTTTGACAAAAAAATATAAAAAAAACAAAAGAAGATTAAAATATAAGAGTTAACCAATACAATCTATTCATAGGCCCTAAGTCTCAATAGTTAAAATGTAAATTCTCCTCATTTTTGATATATATCTTCAATCCAATCACTGCTAAGGGCCCAGAAGGGTTATTTGATGATTGGTAGAAACTGAGAAGCTGACACTAGACTTGATATAGAAAGCCAAAGAGTACTCCAGATGACCTTGAAAAATAAAATGTTAGAAAAGTACACTGTGGGATTTCAACTACAGTAGTAAATACTGTGTGACATTGACACAGTAATTAAACAGATCCACAGGACAGAAGAGACTGGATATAACCTCACACATATAAAAGAAAATTATTTCTGATATATGTGGAAAGGTGATGGGGTAAAGAAATGATGGGTTTCTAACAAATGGGAAGAAAAATTTGTTGTTCATGCAAAAACAATGAACCTCAAGCCAACTATCATACCATATATAAAAATTCTAATTCAAAATGTGTCATACACCTCAAATAATGCCATTTCTAGATGAAAACATGCAGTACAATCCTTACTCTTTTGATTAGCCCAAAATTTATTGAAAATCAAACAAAAAGCATTTTCACAATAAAAAAATAATCAATACCCAAATTTTATTAAAATTATTTTAAATATCTTCCTTCAAATACACTGTAGAGAGACAAATTATAAAATCCCATATGACAGAGAGTATTTTTAATTCACATAATCCATAAAGAATATCTATTAAAAAATACTTTGAAAATTCTCATAGATAATTAAGCTATTAAACATTTTTTTATTTTTTTAACTTTTTGGTTTTAATATGATTACATATGCATCCCCTTTCCTTTTCTGCCTTCATCTTCTCCTATGGAACTTCTACTCCTGTGTTCTCTTTCAAATGCATGGTGTTCCTTTCTTAAATTTTATATATATTATATGTTCATAAATATATAAATACAACCTCCTTAGTCTATACAATATTACTTTCTTTCATGTATGTTTTCATGGTTGTCTATTTGGTATTAAGTTTGTGTCTCCTAGAAATGTCAGAGAGGCTACACTCAAAGTCTCTCCAACAAGACTGCCTAAACATGTTCAACACGACCGCCTAAACATGTTCAACACGACCGCCTAAACATGTTCAACACGACCGCCTAAACAGGACCGAAAAGGAGAATGACAGCAGCAGACGCACTGATATGAAAGGAGAAGATTCAGGAGGCCTCAACCCTAGACAAGGAACTACCGACAAGTGAGGATGCTGAGGTCATGGGAAGTAGGCTTCCCTAGGAAAAAGCACAGAAATTAGTGACCCAATATCGAACCATTTTTAATATGCAAAACTATTTTAAGATTGTATGCACAGAATGTAAGCATATGAAACAATGTTCCCTGTCAAACATCATAAGGAAACTACAAACTCATACAGAAGCATGGTGCTCAAATGCAGAATTCATAAAAATGTAAAATGCTCACTGCACACAGCACTGTGAAGGAAATGAAAGAATAGGAATTTCCATTACTTCCTGTAAACTACTTCTGGGCAGGAATTCTAAACTCTTTCATCTCTACATTACCAGCAGGTAGCATAATGACCAGCTGAGAGCATTTATCCCACTTATATCTGTTTTTATCTTAATCATAAATATTCATTTTCATTATAATTAGAAAATAAATATTCAATTTCCTATGCTCAGATAAAAGATTTTTATTATTTAATATGAATTGTGGTAAACATTAAGTTCTTAAATAAGATTCGATACTAGATGTACAAAGTCAAAATTTACTCGAATGTAAAAAACATAACCGTGAATACTACAAGAAAAAATGTTGAATGAAATTAATACAGTAGAATTCACACCATTCTTAAATTCGGTTGAATTGAATCACCACTGGTATCCTTGTAGCTCATTATGATTTAAGACCCAAGCAACCTCTGGACTTTTTATTCATAAATATTTTTTCTTTTCTTCCTTTGAAGGCTACACTACTTTTTAAAACAAATTGCAAAATGAAACTGGTCATTTCATCACTGCATATATTATACCCCTGAAGTAAAACAAATTGAGCTTTTAATATAGATGTGCTGCAACAACTAATAATCTTAATACACAACATAAATAAAGTATATGAAGTGGAATGAAACAAAATGCTTACCTCACCCAGTTTGCATAATGCATT
Source organism: Ondatra zibethicus (assembly GCA_004026605.1). Taxonomy (NCBI): domain Eukaryota; kingdom Metazoa; phylum Chordata; class Mammalia; order Rodentia; family Cricetidae; genus Ondatra; species Ondatra zibethicus. Next base: position 11,232 of record PVIU01017652.1, read on the forward strand.
GCTAAGGTAACCTTTGACTTATTGATTTGTTATCTGGACTAAAGTAAAAGTACATTAGTGCCACCTCCTGGCAGACAGGATGTCCTAGCATCTTAGTAACATCCAAGTAAGCCACTTACTTACTAAGATATGTACACACACACATACACACACACACACAGATACACATACATACACACACAGACACGCATATAAATAACACACACACATATGTCAAAATGTTAAGGTATGGGAAAAGACACCTATATTTTTCCTTTAATAGCAATATTATTTCTGAAGCAAAATAAAGGACAATTTAGTCTACATAAGATTATTACATTTCTACTGCTCAGCACTGCAAAATTCAAGATGTCGGGTTTTTTTTCTGCTGTGTAGTACTCCAGTATGTAAATGTACCACATTTTCCTTATCCATTCTTTGGTTCGGGGGCATTTAGGTTGTTTCCAGGTTCTGGCTACAATAAACAATGCTGCTATGAATCAAAAGGACCTAAGAAACAAGCAGGTGCAGCTATTCTAATAGCTAACAAAATAGACTTCAAGCTAAAATCAGTCAAAAGAGACAAAGAAGGTCATTTCATATTATTCACAGGAAAAATCCATCAAGAGGAAATTTCAATAATGAACATCTATGCCCCGAATACAAGGGCACCCTCATATGTAAAAGAAACACTTCTAAACACTTAAATCATACATTAAACCCCACACACTAATAGTGGGAGACATCAACACTCCCTTCCCACCACTGGACAGGTCAGTCAGACAAAAAAAAAATGAACAGAGAAATAAGAGAACTAACAGATGTTATGACTCAAATGGACTTAATATTCCATACAAATACAAAAGAATATACCTTCTTCTCAGCACCTCATGGAACCTTCTCAAAAATTGACAAAATACTCGGTAACAAAACTAACCTCAACAAGTACTAATATCTTACAAACGGAGATGGTCTTAAGTCTCTGTTTTCACCTCATTGGCCTCTATCTAAGTTTATTCAGTGATAGAAATGGAATTTTACACCTGATCTGATGTAAAATGTCACTGAAATTTTCCATTGGATGCTCTTTATGTTGCTTTGAGTGCCAAACATCAAATGACAATGGAACAGACCCAGCGTGAGTGAACAGAAAATGCTGATGCATGAACCTAAACATTTTTTTGAAAAAAATTAAAAAGATCAATTTACTACTTAAAAGTACTTGAAACATGAGAATTCCAAATAATAATAATTAAGCATAAAATTGGACAAGGTGAACAACATAGCAAGTACACCACCACTTTTCTTTAATTGTTTGAGTTCATGAATGTAAATTTTCAGCCACTCTTAAAATGTGAATGTTTGTGAATAGAAATAAATGTTCATTTTCCAGATTTAAATGTTTGAAAGACACAGCTCCATTGTGACAGCTACACATAGGTGTCTCTTATACTGATTACAGATATGCTGGAAGATTAAAACAAAGAAAGGTGCCTAATACAGATCATTTCTCATTGCTTATATTTTGTTTTTATTGAGGAGGTAGTTTACAACTGCATTAATTTCCATCACCGTATTCAATAAATTTGAAATGGGAATGGATAATTGAGAGTGATCAAAGCATATTTGATAATATGGGATGATCAGAAGAAAAAGAGAAACTGAAATTGATGTATTTTTTGTTATTGAGATAAACAATCTTGAAAAAATAAATTTAATTTGGCAATTCCTCAAACTATCATTTACCAGTTAGTGGAATATATATATATATATATATATATATATATGTGTGTGTGTGTGTGTGTGTGTAAGCACATAATATAATATGTATGTATTTATGTAAACATATGAGGTCTTACTTAAGTTTTATATAAGTAGTCTTATGTAGTGGCATTTCATTTGCATTTTAATAAATAAAGCTTTCCTGAAGATCAGAGAGTAAAACAGTTTCAATGGTCAGACTTACAGACCAGACAGTGGCAACATATGTTTTTAATCCCATTAGCCACATTAGTTGCCATAGAAACTTGGTGGTATATGTCTTTAATTCCAGTAGTGCATGCCTTTAATCCCAGCCCTAGAAAGAACTGTAAAATGGGAGGAGAGAGTTCTCAGTCTCATTCTGAGATTCCTGGAGGCAGGATCACCATTTTCAGACTGAGGCTGAGGTATGAACCATTGGCTGGCTGTTTTGTTTTTTGAATCTTTGGGTTGAATTCCAGTTTCTATCTCTGAGTTTTTATTAATCATGCTTCAATCTTATACTTAAGGAATTCTTCTGCAAACTTCCTTCCTTTATAATGAGCTATTAGCGGTGGACAGCTGCTGAGAGAAAGAATCATTCTTTATTTAGGATATGGGGACTGATATGTTTCCCACACTCCATTGAATGGCCTTATACTCATGTGCATATGTGTAACACTAACTAGATTTATGAGTCACAAAATTGAATTTGGGAAGGGAGCTGGAAGGGGAGAAATCAGGAGTTGGTGCAGGAAGTGGGAAGTACATCTGATCGTCTTCATTATATACATGGATGAAATTCTCAAAAAGAAAAGTAATTTTAAAAGGTTTGGGACCTACAAAACTTTCTCCTGTAGTCTGACTGGAAATCCTAGTTGTCATATGAAAGCATATATCTGGGCTAGAGAGATGACTTAGGGGTTAAGAGCACTTGTTGCTCTTACACAGGAGTTCAATTCCCAGTACCAATATAGCTGCTCAGAACAGTGCATACCTCCAGTCCCCCAAGGATGAAACACCCTCTTCTTGCACACATGGTGCATTTACATAACTGCAGCCAAACAAGCATACATAGGAAATAAAATTAAATCTTTTTAAAAGGCTGTTTCTACTGTAACTTCACGAAGAAAGCAATATAATTTGACTTTGTTATTTTAATATTTTTGGAGGACCTCTACAACAATCTATATGAATTTTCTGTATCAAAATATTAAATTTTGATTCACATGAGGTTTACTGTTTCATACATTCAGTTATTAATAATTTTTAGAAAGACATACTAAGCAAATATTCATATCTATAAACAGAATAAAATATTTAAATTTATGTTCATTCCACCTAGAATTTCCTTGATGTATGTTCATTTATGGAAGTGAGACTCTGAAGAAACTAACTTTTTCAATATCATTTGAATAATAGGTGGAAATTGTCTTTCTCCTTTCATAGATGAGTTGTTCTCAGTTCCTTACAAAATTATAATTTCCTTGGAAGGAAACCTACAACCTTTATGCCAATAGATGGATCAATTTGATCTGTAAGATACTCAAGGCTTCTGAAAATCATATGAACACTATGTTTATTCTATGGACTCTGAGCCAAACAGAGAAGGCCAAATGAAGACTTTCTCTAAACCAATCTAGCCCCAGGTGCTGCTTCTGGGTCAGCATACTTCCAAATTCCTGATGCCAGCAACCTTCAATCACAGCATCCCTGGAAACCTCTCCTTCCACTTTCAATTTTCTCACTTCCTGCTTGCTTTTGGGTTTCTTTTAAGCTCAAGCAAATGCACTTTTCTTTTTGCCTATACTTTACTTCTTTGATCATAATTTCCAGAATCTTAATGTCTTTTAATTCTCTAGAGAACCATCTTTTTATGCTGATCTTTTGTATCTCCACAGAATAAATATAAACTTGAACATCACAGAACCCTCAGACATATGAATGTATAAATTTTTTTCTAGGAATCAATTCTAAGTCAACTCTTGTTGGTCTCATGCTGAGCACCAATCATTGGACATAAACACACTCCATACTATTTAATAATGCTAGTATTTCATCTTCAACATACAACACAATCAGGTCAGTAAGAAATTGTTCTTCTACAACAAATTCTGAGGGCCAAGAATGCCCCACTTATGCAGTAAATATTATAGCTGAACATAATGTTTGATAGTCTTCGGGAAAATTATTGAGTAGTTGATTGCTACAGAACCAAGAAAACTGAAACTTTTCATAAGTCAAGATATTTCAAAAGTATGAGCTTCAACTAACAATGCAGATACCCACTAAGGTATATTCTTCTTTCTGACAAGATGATCCCCCTTGGTGGTGGAGACAGATTGGAGAGGGAAATAAGGGAAGATAAATTCTCTGTGTCTTTATAAGTACAAATGAGAAGGACTCAGGTAACAAAGGTAAAAGCATCTAACTGAAAGCCCTGGAGACAAAGAACCAAATGAAATATCAATCAAGTTTTGTTTTGTCCTTTGAAGAAATTCTGTAGTGCTGAACTACAAAAATAAATACAAATGATCTCTGTGGTGCCTAGAAGATGCCTTGAGCTAAACTTCCAGAATGTCTATAATGATTCATTAATATAACTTAGAAAAAGTGTTGTAACAATGAATTGTTGGGATCTACATTAAGTCCATTCTTTTTCTTATTAAAAAGAAAAAGTTAACTCAGACATCTGTGAAACCAGGCACAAATAAGGGACCTCCATCCAAGTCAGAGACTTTTGCAGGACCTGGCTCACGTCAGGGAACTCGAAGGGAACAGGACCAAGCCAGAGATCTCTGCCAGACCAGGACCAAGCCAGGGACATCTGTGGGCATAGGCCTGAGCCAGCTACCTCCTTCAGAGCAGGCCTGAGCCAATGATCTCCACAGGAGCAAGGACAAGGGAATCACCGCTGAGGGTGCAGGTCCAAGCTAGTGATCTCTTTGGGAAGAATACAAATCAGCAACCTTTGAGGGAGCAGGCTGAGCCAGTGACCTCTGTCAAAGCAGGCCCAAGGCAACGACCTCAGCAGGAGCAGCCCCAAGCAAGCAACCTTCATAGGAGCAGGCCCAAAGGACCATGGATTGCAAAGCAACCCCCCGGAGCTCTGAGCAACTTCTGTGAACACAGAGTGACTTCCGTGGTGACTGGAAGCGTGGCCCTGACTGCACCATGAGGAAAATCATCTGAGCCGTGGATCCACTGGTACCTGGAAGACTGACCACCAGAGACACAGCCCCAGCTACATCAGAGGAAAAGATGGGTAGTCCAGGTAAGAACACACTCAGCACCACAAAGAGCAACATGACACCAACAAAAATTAGTGGCCCTACAACAGCAAGACTGGAACACCCAAATATAGATGAAACAGAAGAAAATGACCTAAAAAAATAACTTTAGGAGAATGTTTGAAGCTTTTAAAGAGGAATTTTAAAACTCCCTCAAAGAAATGGAGGAAAAGAAAACAAAAAATTGAAAGGAATTGACAAATCCCTTAAAGAAAACCAAGAAAAAGCAATCAAACAGATGAAAGAAACAATTCAACACGTGAAAACCGAAATAGAGGCCATAAAGAAAACACAAACCAAAGGATTTATAGAAATGAAAATTATGAGAAAATAATCAGGAACCAAAAATGCAAGCATAAACTGCAGAAGAAAAAAAAAAGGAAAGGAAAGAGGTACAACAGAGAAAATAGACTCATCAGCCAAAGAAAACATTAAATCTAACAAAAGCTTAACACAAAATATCCAGGAAATATAGGACACCATGAAAAGATCAAACCTAAGAATAATTAGGATAGAAGAAGGAGAAGAAGTCCAACTCAAAAGCAAAGAAAATATATTCAACAAAATTATGGAAGAAAACTTTCCTAACCTGAAGAAAAATGTGCATATGAAGGTACAAGAAGCTTACAGAACACCAAATAGACTGGATCTAAAAAAAAAAAAAAAAAAAAAAAAAGGATACCAAAAAAAAAAAAAAAAAAAAAAAAAAAAAAAAAAAAAAAAAAAAAAAAAAAAAAAAAAAAAAAAAAAAGGTTTCCTCACCATATAATAATCAAAACACTAAAAATACAGAATAAAGAAAGAATAGGAGCTGCAAAGAAAATAGGTCAAGTAACATACAAAGGCAGACCTATCAGAATTATACCTGACTTCTCAATGGAAAAAAAATGAAAACCAAAAGGTTTTGGTCAAGAGTTATGAAGATATTAAGAGACCAGGGATGCCAGTTCAGACTACTAAACCCAGCAAAACTTTCAATCACCATAGACAGACAAAACAAGATATTCCATAACAGAGCCAGATTTAACCAATACCTAGCCACAAACCCAACCCAACACAAAGTACTAGAAGGAAAACTCCAACTCAAGGAAGTTAGCTACATCCACAAAAACACAGACAATACATGATCACACTGCAGCAAATCCTAAGGAAGGGAAAACACACAAAATAACATCGCCAGCAATTAAAACTAAAATAACAGGAACTAGCAATCACCAGTCACTAATATACCTTAAATTAGTTGAACTCAACTCACCTATAATAATCCACAGGCTAACAGTTTGGATATGAAAACAGAATCCATCTTCCTGCTGCATACAAGAAACACACCTCAACTTCAAAGATAGATATGGCCTCAGAGTGAAGGGTTGGAAAAAAATTTCAATCAAATGGACCCAAGAAACAAGATGGTGTAGCTATCCTAATACCTAATAAAATAGACTTCAAAAAAATCAATCAAAAGAGATAAAGAAGGTCATTTCATATTAGTCAAAGGAAAATTTATCAAATGGAAATCTTAATACTGAACATTTGTGCACCAAATACAAGGACACCCTCATATGTAAAAGAAACAATACTAAAGCTTAAATCACACATTAGACCCCACACACTAATAGAGGAAGACTTCAACACCCCACTCTCACCACTGGACACATCTGTCAGACAGAAAATTAACAAAGAACTAAAAATGTTATGACTCAAATGGACTTAACAGACATCTATAGAACAATCTATCCAAACATAAAAAAAATACTTGCTTCTCAGCACCTCATAGAACCTTCTCAAAAACTGACCACCTACTAGATAACAAAGCAAACCTCAACAGATTAAAAAAAATTGGAATAACCCCCTGTAGCTTATCAATCATGGTCATGGCTTAAAATTCGAATTCAACAGCAACACTAACTCCAGAAAACCTACAAACACGTGGAAATTAAACAATGCTCTCCTAAAGCATGAATGGGTCAAGGAAGAGATAAAGGAAGAAATTAAAGGCTTCCTAAAATTCAGTGGAAATAACCACACAACATAGCCAAATTTATGGGACACAATGAAAGAAGTGTTAAGAAGAAAGTTCATAGCATTTAATGCCTACATAAGGAAGTTGAAAAAAATCCTCACACTTGTGAGTTAACAGAACATTTGAAAATGCTAGAACAAAAAGAAGCAAACTCACCAAGGGGGACTAGAAAGCAGGAAATAATCAAATTGAGAGTGGAAATCAATAAAATAGAAACAAAGAAAACAATAAAATGAGTCAATGAGATAAAGAGTTGGTTCTTCGAGAAAATCAACAAAATAGACAACCCTTTATCCTTACTAAACAAAAGGCAGAGAGAGAATATCTAAATTAACAAAATCAGAAATGAAAAGTGAGACATAACAACAAACACAGAGGAAATCCAGAGAATCATTAGGTCATATTTCAAAAATCTGTGCTCCACAAAATTGGAAAACTTAAAGGAAATTGACAACTTTCTGGATAAATACACTTTACTTACCAAAATAAAATCAAGACCATATAAACAAATTAAATAGACCTATAGCTGCTGTCATCAAAAGTCTCCCAACCAAAAAAAGCCCATGGACAGGTGGTTTCAGTGTGGAATTTTACAGGATTTTCAAAGAACTAATACCAATACACCTCAAATTGTTCCACACAAAAGAAACAGAAGGAACATTGCCAAACTCTTTTTATGAGGCTACAATTACATTATTACCCAAACCACTGATCTCTAAAATATACAAAGAACTCAAGAAATTTGTCATCAAAAGAACAAATAATCCAATAAAAAATGGGGTAGTGATCTAAACAGAGAACTCTCAACAGAGAAATCTAAAATGGCTGAAAGACACTTAAGGAAATGTTCAAGATCATTAGCCATCAGAAAAATGCAAGTTAAAACAACTCTGAGATTCTATCTTATACCTGTAAGAACAGTCAAGATCAAAAACAATGATGACAGTTTATGCTGGAGAGGTTGTAGGGTAAAGGGAACACTCTTGCATTATTGGTGGGAGTGCAGACTGGTACAACTGCTTTGGATATGAGCATGGTGATTTCTTAGAAAATTAGGAAACAATCTACCTCAAGAGCCAGCAATACCACTGGCTGGGTTTATACCAAAAGGATGCTCAATCGTACCACAAGGTCATGTACTCAACTATGTTCATAGCAGCATTATTTGTCATGCTATATTTGTCTAGCCAGAACCTAGAAACAACCTAAATGCCCCAGGACTGAAGAATGGATAAGGAAAATGTAGTACATTTACACAATGGAGTACTACACAGCAGGTAAAAAAAACGACATCTTGAAATTTGCAAGTAAATGGATGGAGCTAGAAAACATCATATTGAGTGAGGCAACCAAGACTCAGAAAGAAAAATATCATATGTACTCACTCATAAGCGGCTTTTAGACATAAAGCAAAGAAAAACTAATCTACAATTCACAATCCCAGAGAACCTAGACAGCAATGAGGACCCTAAGAGAGACATACATGGATCTAATCTACATGAAAAGTAGAAAAAAAACAAAATCTCCTGAGTAAATTGGGAGCATGGGAGAGGGTTGAAGGGGAGGGGAGAGGAACTGAGGAAAGTGGAAAAAAAATACATAGCTCAATTAAAACAATTTAAAAAGAAGCAAAGAAAAAGATAGCTCTTTTATAAAAGGAAAGTATTATCAGAATCAAGTAGAAGTTATTGACTCTTATTTTCTAAAAGTGCTATGAATTTCTCATTTATATGAATTATATAATATATATATAATAACACCCTCATTAACTTAGACCATGAAACCCAAAATAATAAAAAATATGAAATATAAGCTACTTCTTTGAGGAAAATAACTGTGTTTGTTTCTCAGACAGTTGAATTTTTAGCAAAAAGCAAAAGAGTGAAAAAAAAAGAAATCACTTAGGCAGCAAGAAATGATGTTAGAGGCTATACAGCCTAGAAGAATAATCGTTAGCCCCAGACCCTATTGGAATGTGGACTTAGCTGGAAGAGGCATGGTAGAGTTCCAGAAAGAAAAGGGCCATGCAGAAAACAGAGCTACAGATACCAGTGTGCGGACTCTCTTGAGTGTTCGCTCAGTACTGATAAGACATGCCTGGAGTTAAGCGCACCAAATGGAACAAAATGCCAGTGTTAACTGCATAAATCCCACACAGTCTACCTCTCTGACTGCCAGAATGAAATCTACCCTTCTTCCCCAAGGACATTCGAATATCCACTATAATCCTCAGCAAGATCAAAGAAAGATGTACTAATTATATTGAATTATATTAGTATATGCATATATACATATCATGCTATAGTAAACTCATTTATACAAATAAAATATTATATATAAGATATATATATGGACAGTATATGAACTTGGTATGTATATACTATGTGTCTACACATGGGCGTTGGAGAGAGAGAGAGAGAAACAGAAAAGGAGTAGTTTTTTATTTAATCCAGTATTCAAAACTTCTCTAGATTGCTGACTTCCTTCTCATTTCACAGTTGTGTTTACAGCTTCCTTATTTGTACCAAAAGCTCCCCTGGGAAATACAATGAAGCCATTACTCCACAGCTTACATGAACTTCTATGATGCTGAAGAAGGACTCTAGAGATTCTGGATCCAGCCAGTGCTTACCCTGAGATTCTGTAAGGGATAATCTCCCCAACTCCAGAATATCCCTCTTCAAAGGCATAGGTTTAGCAGTAGAAATGTGCTTAAATTACACTCATTACTAGTGAAGAGACTCTAAGAATTTCAAAGTGCCACATAATCAATGGCTAATTTCTAAATGGAGTTTTAACAGCATGCAGTCATTAAGTTTTTATAGTTCTTAAATTAGCTGAAAAGTGAGCAAGTCATCTCATGGCTATTTTTAATGCGTGAATGCCAGTCAGGCAGACTGATAGTTTTGGAAACAAATAACAATTGTTTTGGGTTTCCCCTAAAGAAGTATTTCTTGTCTCTCATCATCTAGTGTAATCACCCTGGCTTGAAAAGAGAATGAGACCATTTTCTAGGAGCTGATAAAGTGATTATAAGTCATACAAATGCTCACTGCAGTGCAAGTCTGAGTTTAAAATGACATTTTCTAAACAAATATTTGCAAAGTATTTGCTTACAATTTAATAATTACATTAAATGAAACAACTAACTAATTACATTATTTGTTGAGTATGCTGGGTGACTGGCACAATTCTAACTCAATTTACAGTATTCTAATTTACATTTTCTAAATGAGGAAACTAAGATGAAGAAATTTTAAATAACGCTGGTCAGTGTCACTTTGCACTGAGTACTTGTGGATGTATCGGTGGCATTTTGATTTCTCGGCATTTGCAGAATTTTTCTTTTTATTCTGATAGAATCCTCAGTCTAGAAATGGATAACTTTTAGTTCTGTTAGAGGATAGATAGCATCTAACTACAGCTAATCAAATTTAAAAGTGGAAACCACAGCATGGTGTTTTCTATAAGTCAATCCCAGGCTGCTTTTCACCCTCAGGAAACCTGCAGTACAAGGCGTTCATCATAACTATGCAGGGAAATTTGCAGGAAGTAAAGCCTCCCTGGCTACTCCTTCGGTTAGAAACACTTTGGGCAAGGCTGCCCCGCCTCTTCCCCATGAAGAATAAAGTGCCTGACTAATGCCCTGACCCACCCCCATGGAGGGGGACTTTTAAAATTTTATTAAGACAATTTCTACCAAATACAGTCCTACCTATCTTTTGTACATGTTTTTATTTGTGAATCAATAACAGCATAATTTAGAGAAAACCAATTTTGTAAGCAACATAGTAAATTTGAAAATTTTTCATTAATTTCAAACAACAGATATGTAACTAGTTAAATTCTGGGGGCTTATTTTCCTTTGGTTTTTGTTTGTTTGTTTGTTTGTTTGTTTTTCTCAAAGTCTCAGATAACAGGCCTCTTCTCTTAATAAACATCCTTATAAACAAAAGTAAAATAAAACTTACATACTGTAAGCAAGTTTCTGATATTGCCATGAAAATTTTCATGACAGGGCTTTAGCAACTAGCTTCAATATTTAGCTTTTACTTAAATATTAGGCAATTTTTTCCTAATTTTTGGGACTTAAGTTCTAGGCTGACTTGGAAGAGCCAACAACTTGTGCATGTTATGGGCACTGTTCAAATTTCAAGGTAATCAGTCTCCATATCACTGTCAAAGTAAGGATGGACAATGTGGTGGTTTGAAAAAGAATGGCCCCATAGGCTCAAAAGGAGTAAGTAACACTCACTATTAGGAAGTGTGGCCTTGCTGGAATAAGAGTGGCTTTGTGGAGGAAGTGTGTCGCTGGGGGCAGGATTTGAGGTTTCAGAAACTCAAACCAGGCCAGGACTCACAATTTCACTTTCTTCTGCCTCAGGATCCAGATGTAGAACTCTCAGTTCCTTATCCAGAACTATGTCTGCCTGCATGCTGCCATGTTTCCCATCATGGTGAAAATGGATTAAAACCTCTAAAATGTAAACCATCCCTTACTAAATGTTTTCCTTTGTAAGAGTTGCTGTGGTCATGGTGTCTCTTCACAGCAATAAAACCCTAACTAAGACAGATGACTTAGTCCAAATGCCACAAGACTTTAAGGGCTGGCTTGCTGCTGGCTTGCCACAGCTAATCTGAATCGAATCTGAAGAAACTATGAGGAAAGAGGAAAGATAATCTAAATTAGCTTGTCAAAGCCTTCCTCGCAGAAAGCCTGAGAAAAAGCAAATATCACTTGTGAACGGCAATCCCCCTTGCACAAAGTAGCTCCTCCTTATATCAAGGGTCTATTTTCTTGCTTCTGATTTTGTTTCTGAAGCTGTGGATAATAGTGCCAACTGTCTGGAAATACTAATGTTACAGTAGAATTTGTTCATAGGGAAATGGTCTTACAAGCAGTTGTAATATCCATTGGAGAATTCAAGATAACATAAAGTACTATCCAGATATAAGTATAGAATGCCTACTAAACACTGATAAACTGTGATCTTTGACTTCAAATAAATTAATTTCCAATTGGTAATATCCAGAATTACTTGCTACAAACTATTATGGACAATTAAGCCTATAAAAATTCCAATTAGACTGCAAGTTATCAATAACCTTTTGCTTAACTTAGTGTTTTTTAATCATTTTACCTGAAGTCTTCAAAAGTATTAAGAAAATAACAGCACTGGAAAAGTTTTTAAAAGAACATTTACATGACCATGAAAAGACAAGATTACCAACCAAACAATTTTTAAATAAATACTAATGGAGATCATATTTTTGCCATTATACTTCAAGCTGTAGTCTCTATTAAGAGACAATCTTAACAAATTGAGCAAAATTTTTTGAGATATTCAACTTTCCGTTTAGCTTTGAATCATGGTCCAAGCAAAATAAAACCTCAGTAAAAAGTCAGTTATTTGAATTTTTAACCCGCTCTCTTCTATGTCAAAAAAAAACTAAGTTGAAAGAATACAATAGTAAAAATTAAGCAAGTAGACATCTTTCTGAAAAAGATATACAAAGAACAAACAAGAGTGTGCGCGCGCACACACACACACACACACACATGCAAATGTTCAACTTCACTATTTATCAGAGAAGTGGAAAGTAAAACTATATTAAAATGTCATCTTACCCCAATTAGAACATATATTTCAAAAACATAGCCATTGCAAATCAGAATGTGGAGTGGTCTTACACACTATTGGTGACAATGCAAATTATAAGATATGCAACTAAGCTATAGAGCTGATATGTGTGTAAATTATAGACATTATGAAATGCTAGTCCCAACAAAAATCAAAAACATTCCATCTAGAGCTGCTATATCACGTCTCAATTCTACTCCTGAGTTTATCTGTAGAGAGTATGAAGTCAATGTCTTCCCATATGTTGTATAACACTCTTACCAATAATTAGATACGGAATGTTCTCATTTACCAGTAGACATAATGTGGTAATGTGGTATAAATGCACATTCAAATATTATTCAGTCATAAAAATGAATTTTAACATTTTCAGCAACATAGATGAAACTAGAAATCATTAGAAAATTACAAATACGAAACAGCATATTTTCATTTATCTAAAAATCAAACTTCAACAGAAGCAGAAAATAGCATAGTAGTTTTCAGAGCCTGTGCAGGGTTTAGGGAAGGGAAAGAAAGACACAACAGGCAGTGGATACGGTAGTACTGATGGATAGGAGACTAACCTCTAATAATCTATACTTATAGCTGACAATAATTAACCAAATAGGCCATTAGAGAAATTCTAAATGTTCCTAATCTGAAGAAATCATGGCTGACTGTTTGAGATGGTAGCCATCAACCGCCTTTATCATAACATGTTATGTACGTTTACTGAATTACCACATTGAAACCTATAAATATACACAGATGCTGTATGTTGATTTAAATTTTTCAAATGCATTTTTTTGGAAAAAAAAATGGAAGTAGCCAGGCATGGTGGCATATACCTATAATCCCAGTAATCAGGAGGCTGAGGGAAGAAGATTACCAAAAGTTTAAAAGCAGTCTGAGATAAAGTGTGAAATCCTGTCTAATTAAAAAAAAAAAAAAAGCAAAAGCAGCAACAAAAGAAGCAGCTATAGAATAGTGAAAAAATATTGACGTGGACAACCAAAATAGTATGATGACACATGATGTAACTTCACATGTATGTTCTAGCTAGTTTTAAATTCTTTGAAGGTTTAAAGAAGTGCTTTTATGGTATGTAGAGTATTTCACATTAAGTGGGTTTACAGGTGATGGTTCTCTAATTAAAAGTACCAGTACTACAATAAGTCACTATATGTGTGGCAGGGTGGGGTCAAGAGGTGACAAAGAATGCCATGCACCTGCAGGGATCACAGGAAGGTGGAGGGCAGTGAAGAGGAAATGACCCGGAAGAAAACAGACAGAAGGCTATGCCACTTAATGGAGGACACTAAATTTGAAGCCAGCCGTCCCCACAACTCTCTTTTCCACAAAGATGCCAGTGAACATCTGCCAGTGGCTCAGTAGATTTCCACATAACAAAGCTTTGCCCCTACACCACACCCGTGCACAGATGCACAGTGCTCAGCTCCCTGTACCTGTTAGCTCACATCCTAATCTCTACAAGAACACTGAGAGAGCAGGATCGGTATGATTTTGATTCAGATCTCTATGCCCACCACATATGCCAGATGCTTAAATATTGTCTAATAAATGAGAAAAATAGATTTGGTTGAAAAATTATCCTTCACATTCGCTCAGCCTTCAACTTTACCTGAATGTGTAAAAGGGGAACAGAATTTATAATGTCTGGTTCAGTCATGCAGGAAACAATAAAAGAAAGGGATAGCAAGTGGGAAGGAAACCGAACAGATGAAAAAGCAATCTAGCAGTTCAAGTGACTTTCAACATTGGAAAGCTCATAAAACACTGACTTCTCAGCCACATGCACAAGGTTCTGATTTAGTACATATAGTGCATCCTCTATGGGCAAGCATTCTCATTTCAAACAAACTCCAAGTTAGCCTTGATACTTCCAGCCAAGGAATTCTATAATAAACCATGAGCTTAAGGGAGTGGGAGGCTGGTCTAAGGGGAAGGGGAAGATTACACCAGGAGAATTATAATTTTACTGTAGGCAAAGAGGCATTGAGTTATAACGGATGCCAAACGTATCATGATTAATAAAAAAATGAGACTGATATTTGATTTCAACCTGAAGGTCAGAAAAGCAAAACAGCCAGCCACTGGCTCTTACTGCCACCTCAGTCCAAAAGGCGATCTTGTCTCCAGGAATCTCAGAATGAGACTGACTAAGAGCTGTCTCCTCCTGTTTTATATTCCTCTCTAGTGTTGGGATTAAAGGCGCACACCACTACCACCTAATTTCTATGGCAAACTAGTGTGGTTACTGGGATTAAAGGTGTGTGTCACCATTGCCTGGTCTGTAAGGCTGACCATGGTGCCTGCTTTACTCTCTGATCTTCAGGCAAGCTTTGTTTATTAAAATACAAATGAAATGTCACTACAATATGCTCTCGGAATGACTGAGACAATGTATTGTTACTTTGAAATTATCTGGTATGTGTGTCTGCCTCTACTGTTTTAAGCAAGTAGTTAAGATGAGTACATGTCTGGATAATTCTGGGAAAGTGTTATTTTTTTTCTTGTAATAGCACAGAATTGATAGCATTCTTGTTCTTATTCTCTCTCTCTCTCTCTCTCTCTCTCTCTCTCTCTCTCTCTCTCTCTCTCGTCCCAATTAGAACACTAAATATCTATGATCCATTTTCCTTGTAAGAATGAAATACAAAGGATATGCAAGCTAAAAGAAATGTTTGTTCTCCTGTTCTGAGCAAGAGTGAGACAGTGAATGAACTGGTGAAAGAAGCAATGAAAAGCAATGAATCTCTGTATCTGCTTTATAACTTTTCAAAAGACCTTTGGAAAGTACTGAACACCAGATACTGTCAGCACAGAGTGACAGTGCTCTGTAAACTAGGCAGAAAAGGAAACAGGTGCCAAGTCTGCAGCCAGGGTAGTTAATGGTTCTTAGCCCAGAGAAAATGTGTGACTGTCAGTGGTGAGGCTTTCTAAGGACATGCCTGCAGGGATGAATAAATATTAATGCCCAGAGATTCTGACTAAAGATGGCACAGAGTGAAATTTTCTTTCTGTGGGCATCTTGGGAAATTCAGATACAAGCCATTTATTGACTACAATTTGAAAAATACTTTAGGATGAACAGACTAGATTTGAAATGTTACTGTTTCTGTTAGCAAAGACATTTCAAATCATAACAAGGACTATTTTATAATGAAATATGAGGCTTAGCAGTAAAGGGCATTGCACTACTCTTGCAAAGGACCCAAGTTCAGTTCACAACACCCAAGTTCAGCAAGTCACTACCATCTGTAACCCCAGATCTTGGGCATCTGATATTTTTCCTGGTCTCTGCCAACACACACCCATACACACACTCACACACACAGTTTTTAAAAATAAAGCAATTCTTATACAGAAGAAGTACAAAAAGCTTCTGAGTACACAGTTTCTCTTATTCACAGAGAAAGTCCTGCAATACAGGTTCAAGATGTCAGTTTAGTGTTTCCAGTGCTTGACAGAGGCACATGCTGAAGCAAAGGCCTGAGACTTTAACCAGTTTAATAATTTCAGCTTCATCGAAAAATTAAAAGTTCCCTGATAGTATCAGCAAGTCATGATAGAACCTGTAAATTATTTTTACAAAACCCCTTCAGTTTCAAAGGCATGACGTGTTGTCAGTGGAACTGGGAAGAACTGTCTCAGGGTGTAGAACATGTAGAACATCCTACAGTTTGAAGGAACCTTGCCTGTTGTAACTTGAAAGTTTCCTTTATTTGGTAGAATTTTCAAAACCTGCACCAAAAAATTATGATTCTTGTTATTTCCTCTTATACATAGTAACATTTTCATGATTCAATTTTGATATACTAAGAAAATCTGTATACATATGCATTTCTCATAATTTATGACATAGTTGTGCTGAGTGTATCCCTGACATTGTATCACCTTCTTGGTCTCGCCTTGACTTTATAATGCTATTTACTAAAAAATGCATTGACATCATCTAAGTAGTGTGGCAGTATTTTAGTTGTCATCGGAGTGAAAGATGAAAGCAAATATGACATATATCACTTGCATAAAAAAGTAAGATTTTTAACATAATCATCATAGACCACAGATACCTTTCTAACTATGTTCTACTAGTTAGCAGTTTATTCCAGATAAATGACAGATTAGGAGATGAATTTTTTTTCTCACACATTATAGGAAGAAGATTTAGCTATCTCAGAAAGTAGCAGATGCCGTAAAACAGCCATGCTAATCAAGAATGCTGGATGCAAAATATCATTTGCATATGACAAGAGCATTATGAAATGGGATCATTTTTTGCTTTCTGCAGATGAGGAAACTAATCCTGGGAAAGGAGAATAATATTTCTAAAGACACTTGGCCATCAAGTTATGAGGTAGCATGTGAACAAGGCTGGTTCCAGTGCCTATGGTCTATTTCCACAGGGCAGGGCACCATGCCCTCTTTTAAGGAAGCAGGGGCAGGGTGGAGGGGTGAGGGGAGCAGGAGGGGATTGGGAGAAGGGGAGGAAATGTAAAAAAAATTTTTTTTGAATGGAAAAAAATAAAAGAATATGGAAAAAAAGAAGAAAGAAGCAAGACCAGGTGAATGCATACATACATGCATGTTGCATGCATGTGTGCAATGGATATCTGTAGATGCTTTATCCTACACCATGTTGCCCACTCTCCTTCTCAACCAGATGAAATTGGGGTGGATGTTGAGCATTTCTTTAAGTGTCTTTCAGCCATTTTAGATTACACTGTTGAGAGTTCTCTGTTTAGATCTGTACTCCATTTTTTATTGGATTATTTGATGTGGGATTTCCCTCTGTATACTGTGATTACCATTAATGAATAAAGAAAACTGCTTTGAGCCCATGGCAGGGCAGGACAGAGCTAGGCAGGGAAAACTAAACTGAATGCTGGGAGAAAGAAAGCAGAGTTGAGGAGACACCATGTAGCCCTGTTGGAGATGGGACTTTGCCTAGTAAGCCACACATTTTAATGGAGATGGGCTAGTTTAGGATATGAGTTAGCCAGAAATACGCTTAAGCTATTGACCAAACAGTATTACAAATAATATGGTTTCTGTGTGATTATTTCTGGAGTCTGGGTGATTGGGAACAAATAAGCAACTCCTTACAACAGATTGGCTCCCAACATGGTGACTATATCCATGTAAAACCTGAGAAAGCTTGAAAAGGAATTCTAGACACACAAAAAAACAAAGTTTAACTACATTTTTTTCAGCTGCCAGTGTAGCTTCTTTAAGGAAGGTCTTCAATATTCAGTGGTAGCAAAAACAAAAACAAAAAAATAAAAACAGGGTGGCATCAGGCTTCACCAGCACAAATGGCTCTGACTCTAGGGTGGTCTGGCTACAGAGCATTTAAATGGGTTCAGTGAGCAGAGTGCTACAACTTGCTTAATGGCAACATAGACCCACTGTGTGCCTAAAAACGAGGCAATGTACATGGCTCTCAGAGGCAGCAAACAGCTCCACCCTGCTGGACTGGACAAAGCAAGCAGGCAGGGCCGTGTTGGCCCTAGACAAGGCCACTTAGCATTAAAGAACAGGTGTCTGGTCACAAAATAATTACAAATACACAAAAAGACAGATTAGATTTAAAAAAAAAACTCTAAATGAGTGACAGTGTTGGATAAATGTAAATAGTCTTGGGAGAGAGAAGAAAAAGAGTATAGAGAGTTGTAAAAAGAAGTAAATTGTTTTAAAAATAAAACAAAGTCTTTAAAGAGACAGTGTACAGACAGTCATAGATTAAAAAATAAAGAAAAATAAGCCACATAACGATGGAAAATACACAGAGAGTCAGGATTATGTCTGGATTATGTATATTATAGTGTTTTCTTTAAATTTTTTGACTGTGAAGGAGCTAAGAGTGGAGAGGCATTTCATTGTAGAGGCTGCTAAGCTAAACATACATATATATATCTTAAAGGTATCTTGGCTTGAAAATATGGGTCTAAGGATATGTTGCTTTGGAAAAGAGGTTTTTCTTTTGTTTCCACAGAAGATGAGAACCTGTGGGATCCTTCCAGACTAATGTGGTTTGATGGACCAAGACCCCCAAGAACACCATGAACACACCCAAAAATTACTTCACCTAACTAAAAGCGGGAAGCATTTTGGAGAGAACTACACTCAAATTCCCAAATATTGTTTACAAATGTTTGCTTATATTTAAAGAGGGATATGATATAGAGATGAATATTTTGCATTGCTATGGATTTGGCCTATTCATACAAACTTAAGGTCAACTTTGTTATATTTATATTCCTGCTCTTAAGGTTATGTTTGTGCAGCCCATTAAAAACTGTAATGCATAATTAATAAATATAAGTTAATAGAGAGGCATCTATAATAGTCAAACTTGTAGTCATGTTAGTTAGATTTTCTAGATGTACAGAGATATATTTCAGATGAATAGCTATTCTTCAAACCTTTCAAAGACTAACAGAATATGGCATTTAAAATGTTTTTAAGAAATTAAGACTTTTTATGACATGAGACACATCTGCTCCTGGGAGCACCAATCTACTTCAAGAGGATGATGGGTATCAAACAGGCTTCTTATGGAGTTTGCTAGCCATTTGGACAAGAAACTGCTCTTGTCTGGACTGTTTGATGTTAAGCTGTATGAACTGGACATGCAGGACCCATAGAGAAATGACTGCTGAAATTGCCTAAAGGTGAGATGGTCCTTCAGGGTTCCTGCTCATGAAAAAGTCTGCTAGACATTCTGTAGGACACAGAAGAGAGTGACTGACAAACTGCCAATATAGGCAGAATTGTCTTTGAAATTTCCTGCTTCATGGAAAAGTCAGCTGGATACTATGGGCCTGTAGGCTGAAGATGGATGCTCCAATCATACATAAGATACAACAATACAGAAGAACTTGGGTGACTGTCCAGCTAGCGAGATGTCTCTGTCAATTCTAGAGTTTTGTAAGTTGCTTACAATGCAATTCTTGTTTACTTAGGTAATGCTATATTCTTCTGGAGTCTTTGATGAAGTTGAAGAATAGATAGTTAAAATTATAGTTTTCCTTAGTTATGATAAAAGATAAAGTAGATATAAATATTGTAACTATAAGTCTTATTTGATACCTGTTTTGTTTTATGTAATTTTACTATGTTAAAATTAAAACCTTCCTTTTCATTTAGACAGAAAAGGGGAGGTGATGTGGAATTCCCCTCTGTATGCTGTGATACCATTAATGAACAAACAAAAAAAAAACTGCTTTGAGCTTACAGCATGGCAGAATAGAGCTATGTGGGCAAAACTAAACTGAATGCTGGGAGAAAGAAGGCAGAGTCAAGGAGACACTGTGTAGCCATGCCAGAGATGGAACTTTTCCCAGTAAGCCACAGCCATGTAGTGATACACAGATTAATGGAGATGGCTAGTTCAGGATATAAGAGTTAGCCACAAATATGCTTAAGCTATTGTCCAAAGAGTATTGCAAATAATAACATTTCTGTGTGATTATTTCTGGCATCTGGGTGGCCTGGAACAAATAAGCAGCTCCTTACAACAATTATTTGTTCTTTTGATGGCTAATTTCTTGAGCTCTTTGTATATTTTGGAGATCAGTCCTCTGTCTGATGTGGGATCAGTGAAGATCTTTTCCCATTCTGTAGGCTGCTGTTTTGTCTGTTGACCATGTCCTTTGCTTTACAGAAGCTTCTCAGTTTCAGGAGGTCCCATTTATTAATTTTTCCTCTCAGTGTCTGTGCTACTGGGGTTGCATTTAAGAAGTGGTCTCCTGTGCCAATGTGTTCAAGTGTACTTCCCAATTTCTCTTTTATGAGATTCAGTGTGGTTGGCTTTATGTTAAAGTCTTTGATCCATTTAGACTTGAGTTTTCAGAAAAATCAAATCAAAACAACTCTGAGATTCGATCTTACACCTGTAAGAATGGCCAAGATCAAAAACATTGATGACAATTTATGCTGGATAGGATGTGGGATAAAGGGAACATTCCTGCATTGCTGGTGGGAGTGCAAACTGGTATAGCCCCTTTGGATATCAGTATGGTGATTTCTTAGAAAATTAGGAAACAACCTCTCTCAAGACCCAGCAATACTACTTTTGGGTCTATACCCAAAGGATGCTCAATTGTACCACATGGACATGTGCTCAACTATGTTCATAGCAGCATTGTTTGTTATAGCCAGAACCTGGAAACAACCTAAATGCTCCACAACTGAAGAATGGATAAGGAAAATGTTGTACTGTACATTTAAACATGGAGTACTACACAGCATAAAAAAAATAATGACATCTTGAAATTTGCAGGCAAATGGATGGATCTAGAAAACTTCATATTGAGTGAGATAACACAGACCCAGAAAAACAAATATATGTACTCACTCATAAGTGGCTTTTAGACATAAAGCAAAGAAAACCAACCTATAATTCACAATCCCAGAAAACCTAAACAACAATGAGAACCCTAAGAGAGACATACATGAATCTATTCTACATGGAAAGTAGAAAAAGACAAGATCTCCTGAGTATATTGGGAGCATGGGGACCATGGGAGAGGGTTGAAGGGGAGGGGAGAGGAAGTGGGGAGCAGAGAAAAATGTATATCTCAATAAAATCAATTTTTTAAAAAGGAGAAAGAAAGAAAGAAAGAAAGAAAGAAAGAAAGAAAGAAAGAAAGAAAGGAAGGAAGGAAGGAAGGAAGGAAGGAAGGAAAGAAATTGGGGTGGAATTTACCAGTCCACTTCTAAAAGGAACTGCATAAATATCAGACAGCAGCAGCCAAGCTTTCCAGGTTGGATCACAGTCAGTGAGTCACACAGATCTCCTTAACACTTGGTTATATGCAGTTGTCTTGGTTTCTATTCCTGTGGCTGTGACAAAATCCCCAGACAAAGGCAACTTAAGGAAAAGTTTAGTTTGGCTCCCAATTCACTTTACTGCCTGTTATGATTAGAAGTAAGGACACCAAGACCTCAAAGCAACTGGTCACACTATGTACTGATTCAGACAGAGAGCAATGAATGCCTTTGTGAAGCTCACTGCTTGCATTTAATACAGTAAAGGATTATACCCAGAAAGCTGTCCCACCCACAGTTGGTAACTATTCCTACCTCAATAAATGCAATCAACGAAATCCTCCATAATCATGCTAAAGCCCTTCTCCCGAAAGATCCTAGAGTCCTTCAGGTTGACTGTGTTAACCATCACGGCGACTGTATTATCCCAAGGATTCTAAAACATGGAGGAGAGCCTTGAGTTTATATGTTTATGGCATTAAAAAGTATTTGTAAGAATCTTTTGTACTAAATGAAATTAATCCAAATGATTTTTAAGTTATTCTTTGAGTGAGACCAAATTACTTCCTTTCCTTCAAAAAATGTTATTTGCTGAGTGGCCAAGGGATATATTAACAAGTATTTTACCTGAACCAAATTCATGCTAACTTTGTTCTTTTTAAATAATTCCATACTATGATATAACTTCCTCAGTACATCTAATCTGCTCAATATTGGCCTAAGGAAATTGATGTGAGCTTTTGGCATACTGAAAGAATTACACTATTGGCTTTCAAGACGAATTGTTCCAAACATTTACTTTCTAGATATCTACTCCTAAAAGAATCACTCATTTGCATTATTTTTCAATTACAAATTAAGGGGGTTCAATAAAACAAGTGGTTCTCATGGCACTTTGAGCTAAATGAATTTAATAGTTTTGTTGAAGTAAGCAATATACGTGAGGGTTGAATAATTTTCAATTTAAGAAAATGTGCTACCAATTTGTTGCTTTTAATTTAGGGGGTAAATGTCATTTCTTAAATAATTAACTTAAAGACAGCTGTCATTTAAATCCCTAAATCTACTACTTGAAATAGTCCTGGTAATTTATGTTCACATTTAATATAATATGCATATATGTCTATAACCATATGTAAAATAAAAATGAAGATAACAGATTTTCTGTGTTACATATAACTTTATAAATCTAGCAGTTTCCATTATAGAATAATCCAAAAATACTAATATATATATAAACATGTGGCTAAAGGGCACAGAAAGCATTACAGTAAAGGATAACATGTCACGCCTTGAAATTCCCCTTGTCTTTGATAATTCATCTGCCTTCCTCAAAATATTTGTATTTTTTTAGTTCTTTGAGTGATTAACTTCCTTTTCTAAACAATTTTATTTTAATGACATTTTATTATGTTATCACTTTTATAAATTAAATATTAAATTTCTAATATGATAAATAAGAGCAATCTCCTGTAAGTTTCTCCTCATTTTCCTCTACTAAAATTATTTTTTCACTGATCTGGTTGGTCAACTGTGCACATTTAAATAATGCATTTATAGAATCTTTTAACCCACAAGCCACAGAGAGTATCTCTTGACTTCTCATCTATTAAGATGGCATGCTGCCTCCAAGGGTCAAGTAGAAATTAAGCACATAAATTACTTCCCTATAAGAGAGCTTGAATTGTGCTTCCTACTTATAGTGCCAGTGTATTCCACAAAGGGGAAATCTTAAAAAATCATCTAGTTTAGTGGATTTAGTCTACCGCCATTTTGCCTCTAAATTCTCAATCCTGAAATAATCCAGTGAATCTTTTATTTTTTCTTATAAAGGAAAACATTTAATTTGGACTGGCTTACAGTTTCATGGGTCCGTTATCAACATTGCAGGAACCATGGCAGCATGCAGGCAGACATGGTACTGGAGAAGGTATCATGGCAGTTCAACATATTGACCCCCAGGCAGCAGCAGGACACTGCCGCACTAGGCCTAGCTTGAGCATATAAGACCTCAAAGTCCACCTCCACTTCTTCCAACAAGGTCACATCTATTCCAATGATGTCACACCTCCTAATAGTGCCACTGCCTATGGGCCAAGCCTTCATACACACAGGAGTCTGTGGGAGTCATTCCTACTCAAACCACCATATTAAGATATAATAACTGAGGTTAGGACTGAGGAGGTCATTACCCCTTTCCTTTTTCAAAACCATTGTTCCATAAGATTGTAAGTAAGATTTATTTCTGAATTTTAAGCTAATTCAGTTAGTTGAAAATGTAGCTAGTCCTTGAAGGGGCTTTATAAAAATAGCATAATCAGCCATATATTAGCATGTATGTATAACATTGTCCACATATCCTCACAATGACTCCCCCTTTTCCTTTTATCTATATATTTATTTTTTTAAAAAACTATCTTTTCTCATTTTGCATACCAACCATAGTTCACACTCCCTCCCTCGCCCCGTTTCCTCTGCTTTCCCCCACCCTACCTCCCACCCACTACTCAGAGAGGATAAGGCTTCTAATGGAGAGTCAACAAGTCTAGCACATGGCTTTGAGGCAGGACCAACACCCTTCCCACTATATCTAGGCTGAGCAATTATCCCTCCAAAGAAAATGGGTTTCAAAAAGTCAGTACAAACAGTAGGGATAAATCCTGGTGCCACTGCCAGTGGTCCCATAGTCTGCCCCAAACATACAACAGTCACCCACATTCAGAGGGCCTAGTTTGCTCCTTTGCTGGTTCCCTCACTGTCAGGCTGGAGTTGGAAGACTTCCATTAGCTCAGGTAAACTGTTTCAGTGGATCTCCTCATCACGATCTTTACCTCTTTGCTAGTATTTTCACACCTCCCACTCTTCAACTGGGCTTTGGGAGCTCAGCACAGTGCTTGGCTGTGGATCTCTGTCTCTGCTTCCATCAGACACTGAACAAAGGTTCTATGGTGACATTTAAGATAGTCATCAATCTGACTACAGGGCAAGGCCAGTTCAGACAACCTCTCCACTATTGCTTAGGGTCTTACCTGGGGTCATTCTTGTATATTCCTGGGAATTTCTCTAGATCCAGGTTTCCTACTAGCCCCATAATGACTCCCTCATTTCCTTTTTCTCATCTCTTTCCTTTTTCTCTGTCTCTGTCCTTCCCCCATTTTGACCACCAATCCCTCAAGTTCTCCAACCCCCTCCACTTCTCGCCTCCTTCCCTTCTGCCCTCCCTTCTTCCTGCACCCCCATGCTCTCCTGGAAATTGTAAACAAACAAGATCATAGGGCAAAAGTTGGGAGCATGGGGGTGGGGGTAGGGGTCTGGGTGGGGTTGGGGGAAGGGGAAAGGGGGAAGAAGAAGGGAAGGACTGGGGAGAGCTTGGAGGAGTGGGAGGGTGGAGATGGAGGAAGGGCAGATATTGGAGCAGGGAAGAAGATATCTACATTAAGGGAGCCATTTTAGGGTTGGCAAGAGACTTGGCTCTAGAGGGGATCCCAGGTGTCCATGGGGATGTCCCCAGCTAGGTCCTTGGGCAGCAGAGGAGAGGATGCCTGAACTGGCCTTGTCCCATAGTCACATTGATGAATATCTTGAATATCACCATAGAAATTCCTCCGATGGATGGAGGTAAAGACAGAGACCCACATCCACATCAGAGCAGTGGACTGAGCTCCCCAGGTCCAGTTGAAGAGCAGAAGGAGGGAGAAGATAAGCAAGGAAGTCAGGACCGCTAGGGGTTGGTCCACCCACTGAGACAGTGCCTGATCTAATGGGAGCTCTAACTCCAGCTGGACTGGGACTGAACGAGCATGTGATCAAACCGGACTCTCTAAATGTGGCTGCCAATGGGGGCGGACTGAGAAGCCGTCGATAATGGCACTGGGACCTATCTCTTCTGCATGTATTGGCTTTTTGGGACCCTAGTTTACTTGTCGGGATGGAGGGGGAAGGGCCTTGGACTTCCCACAGGGCAGGGTACCCTGCCCAGTCTTAAGGATGGAGGGGGAGGGAGGAGGGTTGGTGGGGGAGCAGGAGGGGGATGGGAGAAGGGGAGGAAGTGTAAATTTTTGGATGGAAAAATAAAAAAATAAATAAAAAATAAAAATTTGAAAAATGATATCTTAAAATTTACATGAAAATAAATGGCATTCTGAGTGAGGTAACCCAGACACAGAAAGATGAGAATGGAATGTACACTCTCATATTTCGATACTAGCTGTAAAGCAAAGGATAAAGAGCTTATACTCCACGACCCCAGAGAAGCTAAGTAATAGGGAGAACCCTAAGAGAAACATACATAGATCCTGCTGGGAAGGAGAAATAGAAAAAATCTCCAGTGAATCTTCTTCTGTGCCAGGACTTCTCTCTCTCTCTCTCTCTCTCTCTCTCTCTCTCTCTCTCTCTCTCTCTCTCGGAAGGACTTGAGTGCCTGGAATCTTCTGCTGTGAGTCTCAGTGCGTGAAGTCTTATTAATGATGAATATAGGTATTCAAAAAAAAAAAGATGGAGCTAAAGGGAAAAGGTAATTCACCCTCTACCACTGTTTGTTTTATTTTGTTTTGTTTTAGTTGCACTCTCAGTGAGTTGGATGAATCTCACACATTGGTAGCTATCTTTGATACTCATTTATTGATTCAAGTTCTAATCCCTTCGAGCAAAATACCTAAGTGCCACACCCAAAAGTAATGTGTCATCTGTTGTCTGAGCATGCTTTAGTCCAGTGAAGTCCAATAAAAAGTATTGTTTACTTCAATTCCAACTTGTGTCCTTTCTCTTTTTGAAATGTTAATATATGTTTTTAGTTAGGCAACAGGGAGACTGACATGACGTATGGAGAGAGGACAGAGAACACCTTGCAGAAGTCGACCTTCTCTTTACATCCTCTGGGTCTGAGATATTGAACTAAGGTCACAAGGATTGACAGTCAACATCTTTACCTGCTAAGCCATCTCACCCTCCCTAATGTGCTTTATCTATTCCAGCTCACACAGTGTCTATAATTACTATGCTTCTCCCACAAACTATGTTGGCTCCGGAGAATAACCTTGTCCTCTATGATTTAAACACATTTAAAGAGCAGTTGTCTGGGACCCTTTTGGCAGGTCTTCAGTTAGGGATTTGTTGGGATAGCTCTGTGGTTAGAATTAGGTTATAGATCTTGAGAGAAATGAATATTACTTTGGGTAATCCTATTTTGGGTAGGATATTCATGGGAATATTTTGAAACAGAAATGTACTAACCAGTACAACCAGTGCTGGTAGTATTAAAATTGGTATTGATGGTGGTGGTTGTTAGGATTTCATATGTCTGCTCAGATCTTTAGCAAATTCAAAAAAAAACTGAGTTGTTTGTTTTTAAATTTTTGAGGATAGTATTAAGTCAAGGTAAAATGTTTTAATGGATATTAGATTTGAAATATTCATTGAGCCTTTGGTTTACCTTTTTGTTTTAATACAGTATCTGACAAAGAGTTTTAAATTTTGGGCTGGAGAGATGGCTCAGAGGTTAAGAGCACTGACTGCTCTTCCAGAGGTCCTGAGTTCAATTCCCAGCAACCATGTGGTGGCTCACAGCCACCTATAATGAGATCTGGTGCCCTCTTCTGGCATGCAAGCATACATGGAAGGAATGTTGTATACATAATAAATAAACAAATAAACAAACAAATCTTTTTTAAAAAAAGAGTTTTAAATTTTAATAAAGCAAAATATTTGAAGTTTTACTTTGTAGATAGTATTTTTTCTTCACTACACTGGATATGCTTTTGATGTTTTATCTAAAACTCTTTCTCTACTCCAGCGAAATCAAACTTCAACTAAGGTTTCTTCTAGAATTCTTACACTATCTATTTAACATTTAGATCAATGCTTATTTGTATTTAAGTTCTTTGAAAGTGGCAATCCATGTGATGAAATTCATGTGTTTGTGAAAAGCTTGTAAATGCTCTTCAATTGGGGTATTACCATTTTAGTTATTGTTATGCATAAGAATCCTTTTCTCACATAAAGTGTACTTCCTTTGTTAAATATATGCAATATGTATCTCCTCTCTCTCTCCCTCCCCCCACCTCTAGCTGAGTTTCACTCTTGTCAAAAGGAGTAAGATAAGGTTCATACTGAGCCACATAGGATTATTATCAATCAGGATTTAGAGTGCCCTGAATAACATGCTTCAACTTGAAGAGGGTGCATGAACTTGTATTAATTATAGAATAAAAGAAACAAATCAAGACATACAAAAAGTACATACATGAAGACCACAGTTGGGTAGGACAGCACATCAGGGGAATCTCTGTTGCAGTTTTCAAATGTTCTTTGGTGAAATTCTTAGCTCTTAGTTGGTGGAAGCTAGTAGCCTGCTAAATAAATATTTGACTCTGACATAGAACTGGGGGAAAGGTAGCTATTAAAGAAATTAAAGACGTCTTAAGATGCTTTGGATAAGCAGCATTCCAAGTCATCTACAATCACAAAGTTCTAATCTGACCATCAACTAAACAATCTCACAGAAGCTTTACCATGAATGTAATTTTTGAGAAGACGGCTACAACTTCAGTTTTAATTCTGTAACTCAAATTTACTGTGTCGCACTCTGTGCAGTTCTTGCTAGCCTGACTGCTCCTGCTGCACTCTCCTGCAAGCTCAGATTAGAGCTCTTAATGGAGAACTGGAGATTGTGTTAGAACAAAAGATTACTTCAAGTACTTTTCTCCACATCCAATAAACCTTTCTCGCACCTTGAAAATAAATCAACACATGTAAGTGAGAGAGTAAATCAAATTAAAATGTTTCCTAGAACTTATAATTTTGCACTTATTCTAAGGCACTGAATATATCAAAACTTACGAAATATTACTGGTGTGAAAATAGGCAGGCTAATCAATGACTGAAAAACTGTAGAATGCCCTACTTAACCATAATGTAGTGGGCTTAATTTGGCTACCCTTCTGTGTTTTACACACACACACACACACAAACGATGAGAGAGACAGAGAGACAGACAGGCAGGCAGAGAAAAAGAGAATAAGAAAGCATTGCACTATGAAATACATGCATTTATTGAGATTTCAGTATGAACAAATTCCTGAAGGTGAAATGACATTTTTCCATAAAAGAATGCGGAGTATGCCATCTCAAAATATGACACTTTAATAGTGGGATTATTTTCAGCTGAAAGCAACTGAAAAGAAATTGCCTACATTCATCCCCACATAAATAGTAATAGAATTCCCAATCACTGGGAATAACCCTAGACTCATCAGACCAGAGAAGAGCCAGTGGAAGTCACATATTCCTTGATAAACTAACCAATATTTTCCCTTGATTTTCTCATCTATTTAACTTCCCAAAACATGACGGTGGCTATCCATTTGTCATATACAGCCATTATTGAGTGGAGATATGTCCCCTAATCTCTCTAGGGTTTTTATCATGAATGAATGTTGGATTTTGTGAAAGATCTTTTCTGACTCAACTATTAAGACCCTAAGATTTCTATCACTTTACATATATTAAATAATATCTTAATCTTTGGATTGAAGCCAACTTGACCATGTAAATAGTCTTTTATACGTTCCAGAATTCAGTTTTCAAGTATTTTGTTGAGAACTTTTGGAGCTATTGTCAGTGGTATATTGAAGACCCCCAAAATAACACAGGCTATCACCATTGCTTTTGGTTGTTGTGGTGGTTAGAGAGAAAATGGCCTGTACAGGGAATGGCACTGTTAGGATATGTGGCCTTGCTAGAGTAAGTGTGGTCTTATTGGAGGAAGTGTGTCACTGGAGAGACAAGCTTTCAGGATTTATATATGCCCGGTGAGACAGACGGCTTCCCATTCCCTGTGAGTCAAGATAAAAGAACTCTCAGCTCCCTCTCTAGCACCATGCCTGTCTGCATGTCACCACACTTCCAGTCGTGATGCGAGCCACCATGTTGATAATGGACTAAATCTCTGAACTGTAAATCAAACCAAATTAAATATTTTTTTGTAGGCATTGCAGTGGTCATGCTGTCTCTTCACAGCAACAGAAACCCTGACTAACACAGTTTCACCAGAAAGTGATGTGAAAACAGTATTTCTGAAGGCATTACACACTCTGACCACAAGACATGAAGAAATCAAGTTTGTTTTGGTAAAGAATCTTCCTCCATGCTGACAAACTCTTAAGGTCCTGGAAGGTGTTATGGGGGACGCCGCAGGAAACAACCATCAGCAGTCTCACTCTGCTGTGACCTCTGTGACCCACAATAACCACCGCCATGGCAAAGGGTGCCCAAGGGTACAATAGTGGGAATAATGTGATTGGGTAAACTGGCTACGTCTAGAAGTAATGACCAGTCATCAGTGGGGACCATGAGCAGTGTTTTTCCTTACACTTCCTTCAGGGAAGATCACTGTGAGTTTTTCTTTTTTTTTTTCACATTTAATTTTTTATTATTGCATTATAAATAGTAGCCTTCAAAATTTCCACCTCCTCCGCTCCTCCCATTTCCCTCCCGCTTCCCTACTCCCCCTCCCCTTTTCCCCTCCAGTCCTAAGAGAGGGCAGGTTACCCTGCCCTGTGGGAAGCCCAAGGCCCTCTCGCCTCCATCCAGGCCTAGGAAGGTGTGAATCCAAACTGACTAGGATCCCAAAAAGCCAGTACATGCAGTAGAATCAAATCCCAGTGCCATTATCATTGGCTTCTCAGTCA
>PVIU01017653.1:0-41261 GCA_004026605.1 Ondatra zibethicus
CCACCCGTCCCTTCCCCTCTTCCTCCCATGCCTGCCATCCGTCCCTTCCTCTCTTCCCTCCCACACCTGCCATCCGTCCCTTCCTTTCTTCCTCCCACGCCTGCCATCCATCCCTTCCCTTCTTCTTCCCACGTTTTCTCACTCTTCTGCCATTTTTATTTTCCCCCTTCTTTTACTCTGCTCATGTATTCATTTAACACATTTTGACCTATATGCCAGGCATGCTATAGAGTGCTGGGAAACACATATAACTATGTCCAATTTTGGACCCTCAGCATGGCCTCAGTAGTTGACTACCCAGGAACTGACAAAGAGGATTATCACAATGTGAGCTCAGTGCTTCGGAAGCCTAGAGGAGTCTATCATCACACCCCATCTCCTGGGAGACAATACCTGTTCTATCACGAAAGCCAGCAGTGGGAAGGCAGTGTCCTGGAAATGAGTGGAGTAGGTGGAGGAAGGGACTCTTTGTTAGTGAGGGTTCTGTTACTGTGACAAAATATATCTAAGCCATCAAGCTAATAAGGGAAAATGCTTATTATGACTCATGGTTTCAGAGTCAGTCCAGGTCTGTTTGATTCTGTTTGGACCTGTGATAGCACAGTGCATCACAAAGGGAGCGTGGAACAGAGGGAACCAGTTCACCTCACAGCAGCTGAGAAACAGGGTCGCAATAGTCTCAATAACATACACAGTCACCCAACTTCTTTCTACTAGGCTTCACCTCTTAAGTATATCACCACCTCCCAAGGCCACCAAGCTGTTGCCAACTGCCTCTGGGAGCTATCTAAAATTCAAATGATAGCAGGTTCCAAGAGCAACAGTTTTTACTCCAAAATGCTTCCCCACCGAGCATTTGAGTGGCTGAGGCAGAAGGATTGTGAGATTGGGGCCAGTTGGGGCTATATGGTAAGATACAAACCAAATTTAACCATCACTGAACTCTGAAGAAAGCATCATGTGAGTGTTAGCCATGTCTGTGCCTCTCCCACGTGTGACCTCCGCTTGTTCACACTGACACGCCTGAACCAGCTGCTCACACGCACCTCATACACACCTCTGCTGCCCAAACCCGCTCCCACCTCACCCAGTGACTCTGTGGGGGTCAGTGGAGGTTGTGGTGAGAACACCAGCTTCTGTGTTGGCATCGCCTCTGGGACTCATGTTCTCGTAACTTCCCTGGCAGTAGTTTGAAAATCGCTCTTGTTGAAACCCAGTTTCCCAGTTTCCTTGCTTCGCTTTGGAAAGAGAGCCAGGGCATTTTATTTGCTACCCACTGCTTAACTATGGCAGCTCTCAGCACAATTAAGGTCTCATCGAGGGAGAAAAGGCTTCGATCACCTTTAGTGACTC
This sequence comes from Ondatra zibethicus, assembly GCA_004026605.1. Lineage (NCBI taxonomy): Eukaryota > Metazoa > Chordata > Mammalia > Rodentia > Cricetidae > Ondatra > Ondatra zibethicus. The sequence goes on from PVIU01017653.1 coordinate 1,354, forward strand.
TTGGAAGCCCCTCTAAGTGTCTCTGCTACTTCTCACCTCTTTTAATAGTGTGCGTGTGTTCAGTGACCCCTGTCCCACCCTCTCACAGTTTAATAGTGTGCGTGTGTTCAGAGACCCCTGTCCCACCCTCTCACAGTTTAATAGTGTGCGTGTGTTCAGAGACCCCTGTCCCACCCTCTCACAGTTTAATAGTGTGCGTGTGTTCAGTGACCCCTGTCCCACCCTCTCACAGTTTAATAGTGTGCGTGTGTTCAGTGACCCCTGTCCCACCCTCTCACAGTTTAATAGTGTGCGTGTGTTCAGAGGCCCCTGTCCCACCCTCTCACAGTTGCTGCCTACAGTTCCCCAGGCACAGATGTTCACAAACTTAATGCTCTTTGAAGCTATTGTTAAAATAATATCTGGGGTATCGATAGCATTGGGGATCTGGGTGGAGCTTGTGGGGTGACAGCAGGACCAGGGTCATGGAATTCGAAGACTCCCTCCCAGCTGAGAGTAGGAGGGTTTTCTTCACTGTTGCCTGGTAGAGAAAAATCAGTTGAAGCGATGGTACTGAGCCCAATGTTGGGATGCACAGCTGCAATCCCACCACTCTGGAGGCTGGGGAGGAAGGAAGGGTTTGAGTTTAAGACCATCCTGGGAGTCATAGAGACAGAGAGAGAGAGAGAGAGAGAGAGGTGGGGGGGACAGGGCTGGGAGCTGAGATAGGGGAGAGAGGGCGTTCCTGTATTTCTATCTTACATATCTGATTTCCTCAAGTGTTGAAAGATGTAGACACTCAGGAGCTTTTCTACATTGTATGACTAATAACTGTAACATACATTTGTATGGATTGTTTACCACCAGCACTTGTGGTATCATGTCTAATTGAATTCAGATTCTGAAGGTGACAGCTGACCAAGACCCATCCTGCGTAGCCAATCAGTCTCCCATTTTTAACATAATAAAGCCTCAGCGAATGGTGCTAAGGAAGGTCATATTGTTTGTCTTCTACGGCACAACCCACATCCTTCTTTGTCTGCAGTGAATGTGCTGGTGCCTGTCTAGGAGGGGATGGTGTTGGAAGCTGTTTTTAGTGGACACCTGCTGGATATGAAGTGATCACTCTGAAGATGGGATACATACTCTAACACACATAGACAGCCACAGAAGATTAGCTCAATTTACATCAAGACCCATTTTCTAATCTGATATGGAAAGACAGGCCACTCAGGAGGCTGGGGCAGGAGGATTACCAAGAGTTCCAGGCCAATCTGCACACAGTAAGACCTTGTCTCAAAAAAATCACCACTGATCTGTAGTTTTCAATGTAACGTTGAGTTTTTCATGCTTGTTTTCTGGTAGTGTGGACTTCAGAGAAAGAGCTGACGTGGTCATCATGGTGGCAAATTCTCTTATTATTTTTGTCAATGAAAAACTAACTTAGATGCTATAGTCCCTTGAAGCTTGTTTTGGGAAGCTAGGAAGGACATGAAGGTGCATTGAAGAAGCAACGAGCTTTCTTCTCAGAGGTCACATGGCATCTTTGTAATCTGTCTTTTTTATTATTCAAGAAAGCAATACTCATGAACGAAGGATTTAGGGGAAATATAGAAAAAGATAAAGCTCATAGATTGCTGTGCAGAAGCTAACATGCTATTTTATTTTAAGGGGAGAGCAGGGATAGGGAAAATTGGGTTTGTATCTATGGGAGAACACCAGCTTATACACATCACACCATTTAAACTGCCTGATGACATTTTTTTTTGTGCTAGGCATTTTTATATTTAAGTTTGGAAGCCAAAACTGGGAGATCTGAATTCACTCGCCTGGGCTAAGCAGAATATTCCTTGCACAGCAGGTCCGTCCTGCTTTGAGCTTTTCTTTTCACTGAACAGAGTTTTGTTTTCAACTCGGCTTAGCTTTAGCTTAGGCATAAAAAAACATAGGAGGCTTTTCCTCTCCACGCATGTGAAAGCAATTTACTTAAAAGTTGAACTATATTGTATTTACTCTGACAGTTTAGTATGGTCCACGAGGGAGAATCAGGGCTCTCTTGCAGCAGCACTGTCTTGAAGGAAGTCTTTAGCAAGCCCTTCTCTGGTGGAGAGAGAGGCCTTACTTACACTGGCTATCTTTAAAAGGGAGACACGGTTACTTGAGTCCATTCTGTTCTGCACCATATAATGATTAAATGTAGAGATAGAGTCAAACTCTGCCCACGTGTGTGTGTGTGTGTGTGTGTGTGTGTGTGTGTGTGTGTGAGAGAGAGAGAGAGAGAGAGAGAGAGAGAGAGAGAGAGAGAGAAGTAATTCCAGATGGGAAGTTAAAATGATGAATATCATTTTCTGAAAACTAGTTTAAAAATGCTTTTTTTTTCTGCTTCCATATTGGCCCCAGGCAAAAAAAGCAGTTTTAGTTTCTGGAGACTCAGGGAAGTTTGGAGCAGGTCTTGAGCCATGGAGAGAAGGAACACACATGTCAGGGAGCATCTAGGTGTCTCTGGTCTGCATCCTCGCAGGCACATTGTCTAGGAGTTAGGACCCCAGGGGAGAATTGGTTGGAATATGTACAAAATGCAGCATTCCACACAGAGTGTGTGTCATATTGCTTCCCTGGCTCATTCCCTGAATGCTGTACCCATCCCTACTTTGCACAGGTCAGACAGCCCAAGATGACAGACTCTCCAGTGTCAGCTCTGTCACCTAACATGGTGCATGAAGCCTGTCCACCTCGGCTAGTTGTTGAGAGGGCGTGAGGGATGTTTGCCAGGAGACAGAGGATGGGGTGATCTTGGATGTGCTGCTGTCCCCTGCACTATGTGACAGAGTAAGAGACCAGATAATAATTAAGCTGAAGGTGACTTTCAGGACCTTCACTTGGGCTTTTCTTGTATACCTTACGCTTTTTGCATTTGCACATACCCGCACACCTGCATGCACACACCCCCACATGCACATATACCCAAATGCCCATGTACTTGCACACCATCATACCCACATAACTGTGTATTTACATGCCCACATATCTGCATGCCCTCATGTCAGCATTCCTGCATACTAGCATACCCACATGTCTACATATTGCATGCCCACATACTTGCATGCCCACATACCCTCATGCCCACATACCCTCATGCCCACATACTCACATGTCCACATATTGCATGTCCACATACTCGCATGCCCACATACCCTCATGCCCGCATACCCACATGCCCACACACCTACATGTCCACATATTGCATGCCCGCATACCCACATGCCTGCATACCCACATGTCCACATATTGCATGCCCACATACCCTCATGCCTGAATACCCACATGTCCACATATTGCATGTCCGCATACCCGCATGCCCGCATACCCGCGTGCCTGCATACCCACGTGCCCGCATACCCGCATGCCCGCATACCCACATGCTCTCATAGCTGCACTTGTTGTTCTCACCACGGCTTGCTTTTGCTTCTCTTTCACCAGCCTTTCCCTAAATTGTGTGTGTATGATTTTGTGGCACAATAATGAACTTTAATTGCCATTTGAGTAAATGTTATGCTAGTTAACAGCTACATAATCTTTTCGGTTTATGGAACAGATTAATCAAAACCCGAATTTCTAGTGGCCGTCACTGCACAGGATGTTGCTGGGGCAATGGATAAGAGCTGTAAGTGAGACCCACAAGATGCAGTATTGTAGAAATAGGTAGGTGTGTCTCCAGAGGAACTGTCAAGGGTGCAGGCCCCTAGACTCTCTTACAGTTCTGGACTCTTTCTATGCATTATTTTGTCATGTCAGATGGCCTTGTCCTTCTCAGGGCAGATTTAACTGCCACTTGACCTCATCAGGAGGGAGACAGGAGCGTCACAGATAGCGGTTCCTTTAAGTAAGCACAAAAGCTCATTACTTCTCTTCACACAGTTGTCACATGGCTCCACTCTGCCACAAGGGGTCTTCATGGTGTCTACAGCCAGACTTGAGGGATGTGAGGTGTCTTTACCTAAAGGGAAAAGGGCAGAATGGAAACCAGAGGGTAACTGGTAGTCTCTGTCACTGACTCCAAACTTGAACATGAGTTTAGGAAATAGAAAACAGTAAGTAACAAATGATGTCATACCGTGAGGGACGGAGCAGAATTTGACTGGGTCTTGGTAATTGCTGCACAGGGAGGATGGATAAAAGTCAAGGCCAGCGAAGCAGAGGAGTCAGTGTGTGGAGGTGGCTTGTGTGTGAGCCCAGTAACATGGGTTCTAGCCTTTCTCTCCTCCCTGGGCTGTGCTTTCCGGGTTTGCCATTAACATAATTTTAACCCTGGGTTAGTCATGATTTCTTCTTTTATTGGAGGGGGGCTTCTAAAGACTTTATAGCTAGGCTTTTCTTTTTATTGATTTTTAGTGAGCTCTACATTTTTCTCTGCTCCCCTCCCTGCCTCTCCTCTCCCCTTCAACCCTCTCCCAAGCTCCTCATGCTACCAATTTACTCAGGAGATCTTGTCTTTTTCTACTACCCATGTAGATTAGATCTATGTAAATCTTTCTTAGGGTCCTCTTTGCTGTGTAAGTTCTTTGGGATTGTGGTTTGTAGGCTGGTTTTCTTTGCTTTATGTTTACAAACCACTTATGACTCAGTACATGTGATAATTGTCTTTCTGGGTCTGGGTTACCTCATTCAAAATGTCTTCATCCATTTGCCTGCAAATTTCAAGATGTCGTTATTTTTTTCTGCTGTGTAGTACTCCATTGTGTAAATGTACCACATTTTCCTTATCCATTCTTCGGTGAAGGGGCATTTAGGTTGTTTCCAGGTTAAGTTGTCATCAGTGTTTTTGATCTTGGCCATTCTTACAGGTGTAAGACGAAATCTCAGAGTTGTTTTGATTTGCGTTTCTCTGATGACTAAGGATGTTGAACATTTCCTTAAGTGTCTTTCAGCCCTTTGAGATTCCTATGTTGAAAGTTCTCTGTTTAGATCTGTACTTCATTTTTTAATTGAATTATGAGTTCTTTTGATGACCAATTTCTTTAGTTCTTTGTATATTTTGGAGATCAGACCTCTGTCTGATGTAGGGTTAGTGAAGATCTTTTCCCATTCTGGAGACTGTCGTTTTGTCTTGTTGACCATGTCCTTTGCTTTACAGAAGCTTTTCAGTTTCAGGAGGTCCCACTTATTAATTGTTTATCTCAGTGTCTGTGCTACTGGGGTTATATTTAGGAAGTGGTTTCTTGTGCCAATGTGTTCAAGTGTACTTCCCACTTTCTCTTCTATAAGGTTCAGTGTGGTTGGTTTTATGTTGAGGTCTTTGATCCATTTGGACTTGAGTTTGGTGCATGGTGATAGACATGGGTCTATTTTCATTCTTCTCCATGTTGATATCCAGTTATGCCAGCACCATTTGTTAAATATGCTTTCTTTTTTCCATTTGATATGTTTTGCTTCTTTGTCAAAAATCAGGTGTTCGATGGTGTGTGGATTAATATCTCAGTCTTCAATTTGGTGTGGAATTTCCATGATTTCTTTTCCTAATGTCATATACAATTAGGAGGTATTAGATAAATGTTGAGTCTCCTCCCATTGTCAAAGTTCCTGAGTTTCTTGCCATGTTTCTTAGCTAAGGTTTTTATTACTGGGAAGAGACACCATGACCATGACAACTTCTCCAGAGGAAAACATTTAATTGGGGTGGTGGCTTACAGTTCAGAGGTTCAGCCCATTATCATCATGTTGGGACATAGTGGTATGCAGGCAGACATGGTGCTGGCTACATCTTGATCAGAAGGCAACAGGAAACAGACTCAGATACTGGGCAGCATCTTGAGCATAGGGAACCTCAAAGCCCGCCCCCACAGTGACACACTTCCTCCATCATGCCCATTCCTACTCCAACAAAGCCACTTCCCCTAGTAGTGCCACTCCCTATGAGATTATGGGGGCCAATTACATTCAAACTACCGCACCATGTACGTCAAATACTTGTATTATTTTAAGGGCTGGGAGGAGGCATACAGCGGCTCAGGAAGCCTAGAGAGAGCTAGGAGTCTCTCATGTGGATTGGCTCTGTGGTCCCCTGCACATGCACACGGTGGGGAGCTGGGCTCATCCTATCCCACTACCACTCTCTCCATTTCTTCCTAGTCTTTACCTCCAATGTGGTAAAGGGTGCCTCTCCTAGGACAGTTCCTAAAGTTGCTGACAGAATTGAGTCTCCACCCTTCCCTCATGGTCAGTTGGGAATCTCAGATCCCCAGGGGTTTGGGAATCTGCTTTTATTCTTCAGCTCTTGAAGAGTATATCACTGTGATTTGATTTTCCTGGTCAGCCAAGAGGGTCCAGAAGTGCAGGATGGACCTCTCCGCAGAGAAAGCAAATCCCCAGAATGCTTTTTGAAAATAGATTCTTCTCTCATACTATACATCCTGATAGTTTCTCCTTTCTCTGCACTTCCTAGCCTCTTCACCAGTCCCCTCTTCCCCAATCTACTCCCCCTCTGTCTTCCTTCGGAAAAGAGCAGGCCTCCCAGAGACAACAACCGAACACGACAAAACATGATACAGCAGGACAAGGCAACCCAATAGGAGGAAAAGAGCCCCAAGAGTCGGCCAAGGAGCCAAAGACACACTGCTCCTACAGTTAGGAGTCCCGCCACCCCCCCAGCTAACAGACACAGCATATCTGCAGAGAACCTGGTACAGACCCCTGCAGGCTCAGAGCTTGCTGCTTCATCTTTTGTGAACCCATTTGCACCCTACTTAGTTGATTAAGTGAGCTGTGTTCTTCTGGCATCCTCTGTCTGCTCTGACTCCTGCAGTCTTTCTTTCCCCTCTTCCTTGGGATTCGCTGAGCTCCCATGAGCACCTCCAGTTTAGACTCTCCCTATAATGGCCAGTAGTGGTTGTCTGCATCTGCTCCCCTCTGCTGCCAGAGGAAGCCTTTCTGATGACGACTGGACAAGGCACCAATCTATGAGTATTGCAGAATATCATAGAAATCATTGCATTGATTTTCCCCCCTTTCAGACCAGTTAAGTTTGGTTCTACCCTAGGTCTCTGGGCTATCCAGTCTTGGGTTCCTGGCTATCTAGTGTCAGTCATGGGCTCTTGTTGTCCTGCCCAGTCTCACAGCTGTTTAGTCCCAAATAAACGCACAGAGGTCTATGTTAATTATAAACTGATTGGCTCAGTAGCTCAGGCTTCTTATTAATTCTTATAACTTATATTAGTCCATAATTCTTGTCCGTGTTAGCCATGTGGCTTGGTACCTTTTTCAGCAAGGCACTCACATCTTGCTTGCTCTGTGTCTGGCTTCTTCTGTGTCTTGGTGATGACTGCAGACTGAAACTTCCCTCTTCCCAGAATTCTCATTGCCCCGCCTCTACTTCCTGCCTGGTTGTCTGTGTATTGGGTTTGGATCATTCTTATTTGAACAAAAGTGGGAGATGATGGGGGAACCCTTGTTAGCCAATTATCTTTAAGAGGGAGAATCCAGGTAAGGTGTGGTTTTCTGGGACCTGAGGAAAAACCTGTGCACCATCCAGGTGCACCATTCCCACAGAACACTGCTGTGCTTGGATTTCTCGTTTTCTGTTTTGTGAGTTTTCCCCTTATAATAAATAAAAATATAATTGTTGTATCCTTTAACTAGCCTGGTTATTTCAACAGGCTCTCTCTTGTGGGGTGGGCCTCAAGTTAAATAGCCCATTGGTTGGCCACTGCTGCAAGTTCTGTGCCACCATTGTCCCAACACATCTTGTAGGCAGGACAGATTGTAGGACAAAAGTTTCGTGGATGGTTTGGTGTCCATATTTCTCTTTTGGCAGCCTTCAGTGTTTCTTTCTGCATCAAAGAGCCTAGAACCTCAGCGCAAAGGCTCTGTGGAGGCACCAGCTGGACCTTCTATGTTCAATGAGCTGTGTGGATGTTGTCCTCAGCAATAGGGTCCCTCTCTAAGTGTGCAGAGAGTGACCTTCCTTCCTAGCATCAGCCTGGGTTGTTTGGGGATCTCTATGGGACCTCCTTGGCCAACAACTCAACCTAATGCAACCCAGTCCCACTACTGGGAGTCTTGCTTGGCTACAAGAGATGTCTACTTCAGACTCCGTATCCTTTACTACTAGGAATTCTCACTAGTATTATCCCCATAGATTCTAGGGAGTTTCTGCTGAACTGGATTTCTACAGCACCCCTAAGTGGTCCCCAATTTCAGCCATCTATTCCCAGCTCTTTCCCTCCCTCCATACTGAATCCTGTCCCCACCTGTCACTAGTCTGCCTGCAAAATCTATTCTATTTACCCTTCCCAGGGAGATTCATGTATTCCCCTGCCCCAAGAGACCTTCTCTTTATCTAATTTCTCTGAGTCTATGGGTTGTAGATTGGTTATCTTTTACTTATTGAATAATAACAACTTATAAATTCACATACCATATTTGTCCTTCTGAAATCTCCAAAATTTAATGGCACACTTCTGTTACTCTGGGGATTCAGTAACTTACGATTGTCCATGCCCTCTTAATCTTGGGCATCATTTTCTAAAATAGTGAAGAGCTGGGATTTTTAACAGAATTGAAAAGAACGCATAATAAGCAAATGTTAAACAAAAAGAAACCTATGCGAGAACCTGCTGCTGGCGGTCAGAAAGACATGCAATGAGCTCAACCCATGTTAGACCCTGCTGCTGGTGGTCAGAAAGACATGCAATGAGCTCAACCCATGTTAGACCCTGCTTCTGGCGGTCAGGGAGACATGCAAGGGTGTAGGACTCGTCCCCTGTCCTACATTGTTATGAATCTTTCATGGTGGCTGAGAGATAAATAGCCTGCCTTGAGACAGCAGGATTGACCAATTGATTTTTCAGAGTGTTTTATGGAGTGTTTCATTTCCAGAGAAACTTGACATTGATCCACAGGGCTGCTCTACAAGTGGGGTTACAGCATTTAGTATGTTTATGGAATTGTTCATGCATTTCTAAATTACAAAGCAAAGAAATCTTTCAGCCCAATTCCTTTCTACTCTTTTTGCTCTGAAAACACCAGTTAGGTATGACCAAAGGATCATGGCTGGAAAATGAGCGCAAATGTCATTGAAAGGGGTATAATTTTAATTCACCTTATCATCTACTCTCTAGCCTAGGCCAATAAATATTTCCCTTTAGGAAATGCTTCATCAACAGCATGAGAAAATTCGTGAGAGACAATGAGATCTTATCTCTGAAAGCAGGAGGGGAAGCTAGCACCAGGTGCATGGCAGTGTGTGACTGAGGTAGAGAAGGCTTGGCCTCTGAAGCAGCCTTGTTCAGGAGGATCTTTGGGAGGTGACTGGATCATGAGTGTTCTGACCTCTAATAGTTTTGTGGACTATTGGGAGGTGGTGCCTCACTGGAGGAAGCAGGTCCTTAGAGGCAAGCCCTCAAGGGAGTGATTTCTCTTGAGCCCTTTCCATTCCTCTCTCCTGTTTCTGTGCCTCCGGCCACCATGGTGTGAGCAGCTTCACCCTCTCATACACATCTACTAGGTGCCTGGCTTTGCCCCAGACACAGGGCAGTGGTTTCAGGCAACCATGGGATCAAACCTCTGAAACCAAGGTCCCCAAATTACCCTCAGTGGCTTTGCTCTGTAGTTCAGGCTGACTGCCAAACTCCCATCCTCTTGCCTTTAGCCTTGCTAGTGCTGGAATTATAGGAACAGGCCACCTCACTTGGCTTAGACCTTGCTTCCTTTTAAGTTATTCTGATTTTTTAAAAATTGTATTTACATTTGAGGGTTTCACACTGTAGCCATACTCACTGTATGTCCCAGTCTGGCTTTCAGACTTGGGTTATCCTCTTGCCTTAGGCGGGGAATAACAGAAGTAAGCCATCATTGCCTGCTTTATTTCAGATGTTTGTCACTGGGACAGAAAGCGGACTCACAGACACATCAATGAAAAGGGATGATATTTCAAAGCACGATAAACCATTGCTGAATGAAGGGGCCGGTTGAAGGCAGTATTTAAGCTAGGGTTGTAGAGGAGGGCTTGTTAAGGCTTTAGTAGGGCAGGGCTTGGTGGGAAGGGATTTGGAGAGACCGGTTCTTGACTTGATGAGTTGGAGATGTCTGTGGAACATCCAACAGGAAGCAGCACAAGGAACCGGGCATCTCTGAGAGAAGCCAGGACAGTGCCCTGTTTAAAGCAACAGTGCCAGGTGGTGTGGAGATGAGAACACAGAAGCCTCTCTTCACTGCTTCTCCCCAGCGCCAGTGCTCTGGCCTCTCTCTTGGTCTCTGCCATCAGCATCTCTCAGTGTTCAGACTCCTCCGGCTCATGCACCACAGATGCCTTGGCTTGCTTTCTGGAAGGAGTCTGTGGTATAGGGCTTTCTCTTTCCACACAGGAAGGGATGCTGTGGAAAGGTGGTACTGATTTTAAGACAACTAAGTGCAACTTGATGATCTATGTTATGCCAGAGGTTTTAGGTTCAGGCAGATACCTTGTTACTCAGTAGAATTTTAATACGGAGCAGTTTTACTTACTTTTCTGTTACTGTGACAGAATGCTTGTCAGAAACAACTCATGGAGGAAGGCTTCATTTGGCTCATGGTTTCAGGGGACTTTGGACTCTCATGCATGGTGACCAGGGCATCTTTGTATGGTGCTATGCTATAGTGAATTGTTCACATCTTAGTGCTTCAGGAAGCGGAAAAGTTGGCCCAGAATGAGAAGTAGATATCACCTTGATGTCCTGCCCTATTAAGACCTGATTCTGATAGTCACACCTCCTGCTCCACATGCCCTTCAACCTCCCCGACAGAACTGCTAGCTGGGGGCCAAGCATTGACGCACGCATCTCACATTCACAACATAACAGGAACTAATCATTTTGTTTCTGTGCATGGATGTTGGAAGAAGGGAATGCTAATTCCTTCTGTAATTGGAAAGACTGAATTTCCCTCTGTCTTGTTCTCCAGCATCCTCTTGGAGGCATTTCTGAGTAAGCATTCACCCCACTGTGCAGCATCACGCTCATATTGTGGTAACTGTGGCCACAGCACTCCCCGCGTAACTCAAGCTTGACAGAGGATGCCACTTACAAAGACACAAAGAAGGAGAGGAAGAGCCCAGGCCTATTTCCTTCACTCCTTTGCAACTCCTTTGCATGTGTGGATTCATCTCTCCCTCCTGTATCCATGACTATGATGAAGCAGCACCAGCTTCTTTTCCAGAACATCAGGTAATTAAACAGATTCTGCTTATGAGTTTATGATTTGCCAGGGATTCACACTCACCAAGCAGTTCTGGTTTATCTGTATGGCAGGATCATTTCACATCCAGGTTAACTTCATTTCAGTACTGAGAAAGTAACTGCTTAGAAAATGTAAATAATTAGCCTACTGTCACACTTCCAGGTTAATTGGTGCTGATGGCTGTGCTGTTTTCTATTGAGCCACAGTCTGCTGAAGGTGGATGAGTATTTTGATGCATAGAATTCAGCGAGAAGGCAGTCTATGTTATAAAAGCAAGATGAACAGAGAGGTAGACACAAGGTAAGTGCTAGGCGTTCCTAAGAATTGTCAATTAAACAAGTCATCCAAGGAAGATGAGGTGGAAAGCCAGGATAGGAGGGGATAAGGCTGGAGGTGCAGAGTGATGAGTGAAGAACTGGACATTTCTTTCCTCTCTGCTGCTACCTTTTAACAGATAAGTCATGTCCTATTGTATTGGTCAAGACTTGGAAGAGCTTTTCTTCCTTTCTATAAAAGGTGGACAATGATCTACACTGGCAGCTGGAGAGTTTAGATGAGATGTTCACTCAAGGAAGTTGCATGCAGAATTCTAAGAGTTGAGGGAGCCACACCAGCTGACACAGAGACCTGTCAACACAGAGCAAAGGCTCTAGAGACACTGGGAAAAGGGTGGTATGTTGGTGGAATGGCTCATGAGAGAATGCAGCATCCCTCTCGCTGTGGACAGACTTACACATCTTCAAGAGTTCCTTAACCAGGCTGTCTTATTTTGGAAAATGAAGTAGGAGCTGGAAAGGGGTTTAGTTTTTAAGTGGTAAGTTAGAAGATGGGGCTCGGAGATGGCAAGTGTGAGGAACTGTGCTGCATTTGCAAAACTTTTGTAAATAGCTGGGCATGGTAGTACACACTTGTAACTCTAGCTCTGGGGGCAAAGACAGATCCCTAGGGCTGATTGGCCAGGTAGTCTCATCTAACTCATTAAATTCAAGCCAATGAGAAACACCGTCTCAAAAATGGCAGATAGCATGTGAAGAAGGATGCCTGAGGTTATGCCCTGGCCTCCACACATATGTACACACACACACACACATGCACGCATGCATGCACACACACACACACAGAAAGAAAGAGAAATATATACACAAATGTGCCTATATATATATGCATTCACACATAGGCACCTATGCACACATTATACCCCCATGGGCGCATATATATATACACAGGTACCTGCACATACATGCATATACATACACATGTGCACCTGCACATGTATGTATCCACATGTACACACAATCCTTAGAATATGATGTTTATTTTCCTACTACTATTAAGAAGAGTGTCTGATGTGCGGAAGGATTTTTTCTGCTTCTGGGAAACCAGTGTGGAGTAACTGGAAACTGTGCAGTTCAGCAGAGAGGAGTGGGCATCCTGCCTGAAGCCTGTGAGTAGTAAGGCTGAAGGTCAAGGCAAAGGTCAAGGCGAGTATGCAAGTAGATACGGATTAATAAACACACTGGCACGTCTTACTGAGATGGTAATATTTGGATTATAAAACACTTTTAAGAACTATTTGAGCCCATGATTAATTGAGGTTCACAGATTTCAAGCAGTGAAATGTGTTTTACTGCAACTGCTATTAAGAACTCCTCTCAGCTATCCGATTCCTTGATTTCCCTAGTGAATTTTATAATCTAAATTAAACAGAGAATGGTATAAATTTTCCATTTTGGGGGGTATGATTAAAACCAATATCATCTCAATATACTGTTGCATAATAGTTATATCTGACTCTATGGGACAATTTATTATGGATCTGATTATTCCCAGTATTTTTATGAATTGATCATAAGCCAATTTGAAAACTTACTGATCTAAATAAGTTTGGTAACAGCAGAATATACTGCCTTTAAGAATTAATAATGAAATAAATCAGGATCATAGAATAAGCACCTCTCCTTGAATAAATTATAATGTCATGAGACCATGAATCATGTCTTATGGCATCTCTCTAACTCCACACACAATCTGTGGCTCTGGCCTCATCACCAATTCATAAGCATGACAGAGACAGAAAAATATTTTATGAATAGATTTTTTTCCCTTAAAAAATTCCATAAGTGAGCTGGCGATATGTCTTAGTGGATAAAGTACTTTCCATGCCATTATGAAAACCAGAGTTGAGATTCTCACACCTGAGGAAAGCCGGGAGGCTGTGGTGCCCATGTCAGGAGTGGGAGACAGGGGATTGCTGGAAGAAGCTAGCTGGCCAGACTAGCAAAACTGGAGAGCTCTGGTTTCATGTAAGAGACTTTCCTTCAATAAATAAAGTGTAAAGTGATCAAGGGAAACATGCAACGTCAGCCTCTTCCCTCCACATGCACATGTGCAGATGTGCATGGTCACCTGCCCACACTCGTGTAGTCACACACATACCACACATACCAAGAGTACTGTAGAAGACTAACAAGAGAACAAACAAGTCAATATTTTTAAAAAGATAAAATGGCCAACACATACCTTTATTCTTATAAAAATATCATTAGCTTCCAAATAAGTAATGTATGTGTTTAAATAAGACAGAAGTTTACCACAGGTGATTTTTCTCAAGCCTTTTAAAATGAGAATGGTTGCATACAAATGCCACTGGGCCTTCATCACGAAGGTTCTGCGGTGGATGAGGACATGACCAATTCTTGTAAGCTGTAAGAACAGCTGTCTCACTGCCTTGTGGTGCAGAAACCAAGTGGCCCATGGTGTGTGTGACCACAAATTGGGAAATAAAACACAGGTTTCTCAGAGGAAGTGGGGATTGTTGGCATGGGCCCTCTTTTCCTGCCTGTCTCAAGGGTTACTGGCTTCTCAATGGGCTGGAAACACACCTTCCTCGGGAGGCAGAGGATGGTGACATCCGCTTTTCCCAGTTGCCAAGGAATTTTTGTAGGTGCTGGAAAGCATGTATGTTCTCTCTGCAAGAGTCAGCTGGATTAACTTTATGGAGTGTGTGTGATGGACCACAGAACATTGGGGGAAACGGGCAATTAGGGACCATTGATTCCGAGGAGGTTGTGCAGTCTTCCTTTGCTCTTTGGTTTCAGCCTCCAAGAAAGCACAGAACCCATTGCTTTCCTGCCTGCACCCTAAAGATGTACAGCTTTTCTAACCTCCATGTGAGCATGGAGGCTGCTTTGACTTTGAGCTTCATTGCGCTTCATAGGTCCTGCTGGTTTCTTCTTGGGCCTTGTGGAGATACCTTGAAGGACACAGTGGCAATTCCAGAAGTCTGGGGTCTTTCTCACAAAGGTGATCACTAGTTTCTTCCACTGGTTCTTTAAAAATGTTTCCTGCCTGGCGGTGGTGGCTCACACCTTTAATCCCAGCACTCGGGAAGCAGAGGCAGGTGGATCTCTGTGAGTTCAAAGCCAGCCTGGTCTACAAGAGCTAGTTCTAGGACAGTCACCAAAGCTACAGAGAAACCCTGTCTCAAAAAAAAAAAAAAACAAACAAAAAACAAAACCAAACAAAAAAATAGAATAAAAATGTTTCCCTTTCTATCGTGATCCGTCTGTTAAGTGACAGTTTCTGCTCTTTGTTCTCTGTGACCCTCACAGATTGTCCCCTTTGCTCTGTTGCTACATCTGAATTTGTAGAGGTCACTCCTACCTAGTGGCTCCTCTACAGCCACTCTCTGTGGTATTTTGCATTTAAATGTCCTTTATAGGCTTCAATGCTGGTGGCATTGTTTTTTTGTGGGGGTGGGGGTGGGGAAGGTGGTGTCATAGAACTTTTGAGATGTGGGACCTAGCTGGAAGAAATGGGTTTCTGGAGGTCAGGCGGAGAGTTGTACAGCCCGACTCATTTCCTGGCCTATCCCGACTCCTGGTCTACCTCTACGGGAGTAAGTGGTCTCATGTGCCTGCTTGCAAGTCTTTTCTGCCGTGCTGGCTACACCAGGAAAACATGAATCTTAGCAAACCCTTCCTTCTTTGGTGGCTTCTTGTCAAGTATTGGTTGCAGCAATGGCTTAATGGTGGGAGTGGGACGCTGTCAGAGTAGATAGTAAACTGTCTACTAAAGGGATTTCTTTTCTGGTTTCTGAGTGGTTGAACCAAAACCTAAGGAGCAGCCAGAAATGTCTGTGTTCTGTGTGGATCTGAACGTGTGTGGCAGAGTAAGACACTTACCTAAAGGCCGCCCTCAAGGACCGAGTAAGGAGGCTGCGGCAGATGAGGCTCAAGCTGTGCGTAGCAGCTTGCATAGCAGTTTGGCATTTCTGGACTCAACCATCAGTTGGAAATATTTGAAAAGAAACTGTGTATGTACTGAACAGGTCTTTTTCTTTATCTCTATTTCTTAAACAATATGATACAGCAATAATTTATATAATGTATAATATAAAATATATTTACATAATGCTGGAAATCACAAGTAATCTGGAGGTAGTTTGATGCATAGGCTATGTGCAAATTCTACATATATATTTAGGATGTCAGCATCTGGAGATTTTGATATGCTTGATGGATCCTGGAACACTCATGAATATTGAGTGACACCTGCAATCTGTACTTTCTGTCAATACTCTGATGTACAAAGGACAAACATCAAGAGAATAGGGATGGAAGAGGCAAGTTAACTTGATTGAGAGGTTTCAGAAAGCATGTCAGTCCTGATATGCATTCCTTCCTCCTTACTGATTTATAGTGGACCAAAGTTTCTACCAATAAAGGTCTTCAGTCAAGTTGTGTTTAGCTTCTTTCTTGCTCACCATCTTTTCAATTCCCATGTGGCCACACTCTTACTAAAAAGACACAAGTGATGGGTCAAAGGCAGGGTGTCAGTTTGTTTACTAGCTTTGCTGCCTAGCAACCTAGGGAGGGCCTTCTGGACCGAGATAGTGAGCAAGCTGAGTTTTGGTGAACAAGAGTGTTACTGAAGTCCAAAGGGCTTTAAGAAGCTCTGGGCAGACAGAGACCTTCAGAATGCTTGGGGAAGTGCCTTCATCTGTGTTGGAGGTACCATCCTGAGATGACCCCCACAATGACCCCAGTCTTGTGTCATTCCCTTCTTCTGGAGTGGATGCGGTTTGTGGGTAAGTTGATGCTTCACTCTTGTGACTTGGTTCTTTTATGGTACAAGGGATTCTGCAGATGAAATTAAGCTCTGAAGTCGACTGCTCTTAAGAAGGAGAGTGCTTGGCTTGGCCTCATCAGAGATGATGTTTACATCTGGGTCTAGAAATCAGAGATGAGAAAATTTAAGCTGCAGCACTATGTGATGGCCATGGGGCAGGAAATACAGACTGAAGATGGCCTGGAGAAGCAGGGAGCTGGTGGCACCCACTTAATAGCCAGCACAGAGATGGAACTTTGTTTTTTTAGCAATAAGAACTGAATTTTTTCCAGCAAGGAAAGGGGGTCTGGATAATATATCCTCCATAGCTTCTACCCCAGACACATCCAGTTGACACCTTGTTTGTAGCCTTATGAGACCCACCTGAACAACCAGCCATGCCGTGCTGGATCCCTGGGCCCCAGAATGTGAGGGGGAAAGAAACAGATGTGGCTTTAAGCTGATAAATCTGTGGTGATGTGTGAGGCAGCAATCCAAAGCAAACACTGTTGGGAAAGCCGCATTTTTCCAGAGTGTGCAGGTCACTGCTGATCGCTTTCCTCCAAATGAGTCAGATCCCTGGGAAACAGATGGTGTGAGGGGACCCTCTGTCTCCTTCACAGCTGTACACAGGATGCACTCATATGATGCTAGTGAGTTCGCCCTGGTACCTCATGAGGGTTTAGTACTCCTGCTTCTTCTACTTCACAAAGCTCAGGAAGAGCACACCGTGATGCTCCTGCATCCCTTCCTCGGGGGTTTGCTGTCTGCAGACCTCACACCACTCCTCTGCTCAGCCCCAACTGGGTTTGGATCATTGCTTTTACTCTGAGAAAGGACCTTCCCAATGACCCCATCACTATATTGTTACCACACCGTATATGCATGGATATTTACAAACACATACACACATGTTCTGCTGACGGGGAATAAGGACAGCTACATCTTATCTGCTTGACTACACACACACACTACCCTAAAAGAATGTGAGATTTGCTTAAGTGGGGTGAGAGGAAACAGAATGCTTTTGCTTAGATATCTGATACTTTGCTCGGCACCTGCAGTTTAAGCTATGGTCCAACCAACCAGTCAACCCACCAACCAGCCGACCAACCAAGCTTGATCGTTGGTTGTGACTTGGGTTCAGATTGGCTCCAGAGTATTTCCTGTGGGTCCTAGCAGAGAAACAACACCAACCATATGGAACAACACTTTTTTCCCCTAAGTTAGTGCTGTAGGTGCAAGAGAACACATGGGGAAATGCTATGTTGGAGGCCAGGCTTGAAATGGGTACCTTGACATGTTTGCCCACATTTAATTTGGCACAGCAAGTCATGTGATTTAACTCTAAGTGCAAGGATAGGAAAGTATACTCCAGACTTGGAGGAAAAGGTGGGAGAATTTGTGAAATTTCCCTGAAACAGTGAGCCAAAATAAGCCTCTCCATTTGTCGACTATCTATCTATCTATCTATCTATCTATCTATCTATCTATCTATCTATCTATCTATCTATCTATCGATCTATCTTCTATATATCTATCATCTTTGAACTACTTTCCTAGCTAAGCACAAAGGAAATATTTCTGAACACTGATTTAATTCACTTCAAGATGAATATGTATGTGTTTTAGTTAATTTTTCATTGCTATAACAAAATATCCAAAGCCAAGTGCACTATAAAGAAAAGAGATTTATTGAGCTGCCAGTCTGAAGGTTCCAGCACATGGTGCTGGCAGTAAGACAAGACCAGGGTGGGGACATTATGTTGGTTCTTTTCATAAGAACCTTTTCTCTCAAAAACTAATTTAGTCCTCCTGGACTTAACCTACTCATGAAATACCAAAGCCCACTCTCAGGGGTGGTTTCCTAATTATCTTCCATGAAAGGCCCTAAGACATCAGCTGTGCCACACTGGGGGCCAAGCTTCCAGCACAGTAGCCCTCTGGAGGCACAGCAATGCCATAAGCACCCATCCAGAGTGACAGCTCTGGACCGCAAGACAAGTTTAGTTTTGGCCACTCAGCCAAAGACAGGCAGACAGATGGAATTCTGAGTAGGATTCAGCTTTCTGAGCATGAGAGCTCCCTCTGCCTTCATTTCTTCCCTATGTTCTGGCCCCTCCACATTAATTCAGGCCACTTTCAGTTAAGAAACGAGATGAGAGTGTTTCAAAGAAAAATGTTCTCTATGAAATATTTAAACATGGTTAAAACTATCAGCAAGGCAGAGTTGAGTGTTATGTGATAACAGCCTCTCAGATCTTGGTTCCCTGCAGGTGGTAAGAAAAGATCCACAGTAGCAAAGCCCTGCTAGTGTTACTCAGCCACCCAGAGGGCTGGCAGGGTGGATTTCTTTTGTGCCAACACCCCAAACCAGGCACCCTTGTTGAGGGGCTGAATTCTTTCTGAATTGTTTACCGTGATGAATGGCGGCTCTCCACTACACGTTGCTCCAAGGATCTGGGGGAGGAAGGGATGTGGTGGGCATGTTTATATTTGTCGAGACCCTATCATGCGCTAGAGGCTGTGCTGCCATTTTGGAATGAGGAAACTGTGGCTCAGAGAAGTTGAGCATAGGTTAAGGTCTGTGGTTAGAAGAAGGAACAACAGGGGTCTGTTTCCCAAAGCCTACACTCAGCACCAGTATATTTGGGTGTGACAGTTTCTTTTCATACTCTGGTGACTGGGATGCCATTGTTAATATGGCAGGTTTTGTAAAGATCAGGTTATAACAGTCACCTGAGGCTGACCTTGGGGGATCTTTAGAATTTCAAGTTACCAGTTCTGTTCAGCCATCATTTGTATCTGACAGTTCAATATTTTTTTCTTCCTTACTTGTCTCTGGGCGAGCTCCTTCAGAACTTCTTCTTCTTCTTCTTCTTCTTCTTCTTCTTCTTCTTCTTCTTCTTCTTCTTCTTCTTCTTCTTCTTCTTCTTCTTCTTCTTCTTCTTCTTCTTCTCCTCTTCTTGTCCTTTTTTTAAAAAAAACATCGTAGTACTGAGTTTTATGACCTTCATTATTTTTGTTCAGATGAACCCTTTATTTTCTTAGGTGACAAAGTTCCAAAAGCTGGAGGAATCATCTTGGGGATGGGGCTGCACCATGTCCAGGAGCTGCTGGGTTTCAGCCTTCATACAGATGTGTGATACAGCTGAAAGCATAGTCTCAGCTGTCACATGGTTATGACATGATTACTTATTAGCCAGACTTTACCATCCCAGTTAACAAGGACACAGGAAGGAAAGGACCTGTGGTAACTGACTTCTCCATGTGCTTTCCCCTCCGTGATAGCATGTGGTTGGGAGGTTGTTCCCAGTTGTTTAATAAGTATGTCAAATCTATAGAAGATGCCATCTGCATTGCTAACTAATTAAACCCCCATGTTCCAGGTTGAATATGTACCTTTCTCACATTCATGAAGTTCTAACTCTCAGCACTGTAGAATGCATTCTTGGAGCTAAGATCTTTACAGGGACCTGAAGTGAAAATGAAAGCATTTGGTTGACCTTATTTCAATATGACTGTTGTTCTTTTAAAAAAGAGGAACCACAGACATGCATAAAAACAAAAGGAGAAGGCAGTCACATACAAGCCCCCTCCAGGGACTTGGGACACATCCTCTCCCTTTAGCCTACAGAGGAGTCAACCTTGGTGACACCTTGAAGAGGAACTTGCAGTCTCTACAACTAGGAGACCTGCCTTTCTATGTTTAAGTGCTCGGTCTTGATTCTTTATCATGGCAAGCATAGCAAATGAACATACTTCACCTACAAGGTTGCATGTATTAGACAAGCGGGACAGGATAGAGACAGGGAGAAAGGAATCTGGATGGGGCTCAGTCTCTCATTGACCTTCCAAAGGTGGCTCCTTTGGGAGTGGTGTCGGAACAACTGATGGCATGTCCTGCCTGAGGTCAGCTTAGCTTGGGTGATATAAAAATGTCAATTGGCCCAAACATGATTCTAAAAGTGAGATCAGTTCCATTCCTTACTAAGGAATTGTTAGAGCATTATAGTTTATACAGTGTGAATAGCAATGCCCAAGGTCTGTGTGGTGGTGGAAATTTGCAGTGACTTAATCCTGCCACAGGGTGTCCCCAGCCCTGCATTCTCTCATAGGACATCTGGCTGAAGGGAGCCTGGGTCTTCTACAAGCAGCTACTGTGAATTCCTTCAGGGGGTGTTTGCCGGGCCTCTCTCCATTCATTTCTGTTAAGATCAACTGCCATTATGTGTTATGTCCAGACAACCTGCCTTGTGGAAATACAGAAAAACCTGCAAAATAGAAACTAGGTGATCTCTTTGAAGTGGCATTCGAGGGCTTTCTCAGGTCAGTGGGGAGGAGCTAACTCCAAGGAGTCCCCAAGATCTGAGTGGGGCTGCTGGAGTGCCCAGTGCCTGCTCCCACCAGCCTCCTCGAACACTTGGATATCATAGAAGTCTTTATGTCCACTGTGGCCTGTGAATTGGCTTTCATCATTGGCACCAAAGACCAGCCACTCTTGAGGAATAAAGCACAGGATGATCAATCCCAAGGGAGACAACTCCAGTTCCAGAATGTTCCTTTGTTCAGGAACAGCTGTGGGGAATTCAAGACTAGCCAAGGATGTAAAGATCACAGGATCTCTTTCTTTCATTGTCTACTTGTTCGTCTGGGCGCCACACTGTGCTTCCGCCGTCGAGGAGCTGCCCACTGCGGTGAAGGCATGAAGCCTTAGCTCAAAGACTTTTCCTTTCTGCAGAGTCTACAAGCAGCTGTTAACCCTTGCTTTGCCTTTCTTTCATTTAAAAATTTTATCTATGAAGTCACCAAAGAATGAATAAAAGATATAAAACTTTACAGAAGCTTTTGAAATACATATTTACATTGCACAAGAATATGTAGACCATATAACTGTGCAGCAGACACCCATGCATCTGTCTCTAAGGTCATTAAAAATTGCTGTCTTCTTTTAGGGACCTCGTATTAACACTAGGGGATTGTACTTCTTGTTGGCACACTGTATTTTCACATAACTATGTTATCTTGTTGAGCTACCAGCATCAGAATAATCAGGTAGGAGATTAATTATCATAGGTGTTGTACCAATTATTAGCAAAGTCAGCATTGGTGCAAATCATGCTGTTAGCACAGGTAACTCAATTAAATTATGTTTTAAAGTTGGTAGGAGGGCAGTTATACAAAGATTAACCCCTCCATCCTGATACTGATTTATTTCATTAGTTCATGTAACATGTTCATCCCTTGGACAGACTCAGAAGGGACAGGATAGTTTTTCTTTTTAGATTCTTAAATCATCAACTTTCCTTCTGAAATCCACTCTCAATCTAGGGTAAACTAACAAAACAAAACAAAAAACCCAACAAACAAACCCTCATATCTTTAACCCACATCTTGCCAAGATGAGTTCTTAGGACTTCTTTGGGTAACACAAACATCATTTCTAAGGCGGGACCTCCCCCCCTTTTCAGCCAGGCCTTGTTAGATAGTTGTATGAACAGGTAGCCATCTGTGCAGTGACAGTTCTTGGAACTGAGGTGACCTTAGCCTTTCTGTTAATGGAGTGGAGTTGGAGCAGGTTGAATGGAAGAGGGTTGTTTACCAGCTCCTCTCTGGGAATAACCATGGGACTACAGATACCCACATATTTGCTGTGTATCACGTGTTTAGTTGGGTTTGGTATCATTTCATTATATTCACAAAACCCTCTGAGGTAGGTATTTTTATCTCCTTATTACAGAGGAGAAACATACAGCTTTGGGAATCCCCACACACCCAAGGTTTTGCAGTCCTGAGGTGATGGGGCTACTCCTGGACTCCATCATTTGGTCAGGCCTGAACATCCATCAACTCAGCTCGGGCCAGGCTCTCTGTGGGCCGCACTGTCCTAGGCTGAGGGATTTTAGTTAAGTTTCCGTCTTTTTTGGGGGGAGTGGTTGGTGTTTTTGAGACAAGGTTTCTCAGTAGCTTACGGAGCTCACTCTGTAGACCAGGAATCTGCCTGCCTCTGTCTCCCAAGGGCTGCGATTCAAGGCATATGCCACCATCACCTGGCTGTTTCCATTTGTATATGCAAAAACAAAAACAGCATTGGGGCTGGGGAGAGAGCTCACCTGGAGGTGCAAGGATGGGGACCCAAGTTTGATCTCTAGCATTTGTTTAAAAACCTAGGTGGTTTTCACACCTGCATTTATGTCATTGGAAAAGTGTAGACAGGTATATCTCTGGGGCTCTCTGGTCAGCTAGCTTAGCCTAATCTGTGATTGTTGAGTCAGTTAGAGATCCTGACTCAAAAAAAGGTGGAAGGGTATCATGAGTAATGACAGCTGGGATACTTCTGGCCTACACACACACACACACACACACACACACACACACACACACACACACACACACACACACAAAGAAAAAAAAAACCCAACCAACCAAACAAACAAAAAACCAAAAGACAAACAAACCAAGAAACCAAGAAGCAGGATATTTATTCTGGGTACCAAGAAATCCTGTGGGTTTTTGTTACTTATTTTTCAACGAGAGATTGAATAGTTAGTTGGCTTGTTCTGGAAGCATCACTGTATTTAACAAGATTTTTTCTCCTCTAGAAACAGCAATTTCTAGAAACTAGCAGTCACCTCAAAATAACTTTTTACTGGTGGCATTTCATGTGAATGGTGGACAAGGGGAGGAGCTACTGCTGAGCAAATGGACACTAACTTTTAAAATCTTGACGAGCTGTTGGTGTTGGCATAATACGTGACTTACACTCTCGTCTTTGGTTAGCTCCACATGGGAAAATGTTAAACAAAAGTTGAAAACACATTACCAAGAAACTTGGTTAAACTTGGAACTGATTTGGCCTGCTTTTGTATTCTCTTGGCTACTACGTTTATTGTGTGTGTGACCTTCATTGTTATCAAAGATGCCTAGACACAAGCCCCTAGTGAACTGGAGCCACTGAGCAGGGAGATGTCTTCTTGGTGATATAACATGCACTTTAGCATTGCTGCTATGTTGTAGCTGATCCTTTAGCAATTACTGCATTAGGACACATAGTGACAAATCTTCCTAAGTGTGGGTCTTCATGTGAGACCAGCTAATATCTAATCTCATAGACTCCAAATCAGTTTCATTTAAATAAGCAATCAATTTTTGTTTGTTTGTAATATTCTTGATTGTGTGTCAAGGGATCCTGACCTGGCCCAGGAGGCTTCCTATGGCCCGGAGTGGGAAAAACTGCACACATGTGTCCATTGTTCCTGAATCAGGCTTTTGGAGAGTCTGCATCCCAGGGATGTCTGCAGACCCAACACTGATGTGGCTTTAGTTTAGTCTGTGAATAAGCTGGGTCTTATCTGCTAAGAATTTATTGGATGGGATCCTTTTGGTAAGGCCATGAACAAAGATGCATTACCGGACCTTCCTACATGGAATTCATGCTCAGTTCACCGACCACCTTTTGAATGAATTTGCTTGCAAGGGAAACTGCCACTCAACACTTCTCACTTCTCTGGAAATTCGGCAGGGACAGTCAGCCTCTGTGGCCACATGATGTCACTGTTGCTTAAAAATGTTTCGGAACAAAAGAAAGCTGTTGCCAAGCCCAGTTTCAGAAGGAAGTTCCAGGAAGGTTGAGATGTTTGTTCAATGGGGAACATTTTTATATATGCTTAACAGCTATTTCTAAAGGCGACAGCAGCTTGTCTGTGCCCTGAGGCCATGTTTTACTTATTGGTTTTACTTCATTTGGCAGGACCAAGTCTTGTTCTCACCCCACGCTTCCTGCTAAAGAGTCTAGAACCTTTGTATTTCCTTAAAAGTTAACAATGCAAGCATTTCATTGGAAGAGTATAAAATTCAGGTGAATAAAGACGGTAAGTGTTCTGAATAAAGGGTTAGTACTCTGCTGGCCACAGAGCAGACTTACAGAACACTGGGCATGGTGAAGTGCTTTGTGAGTTCCTATCTGGGAAGGCTCCTTGGGAAAAGTGACTTTAGGATTGTCTTTCAAGGGTGGGGAATACTTGCCCTGGTAGAGGTGACAAAGGGACACTGTGACACATTTACAAGCACACTGGTAAGGGGCTCTCTCTTCTATGTAGAGACTCAGGACTTAGGGACGTTGGAACGTGAGCAGAAGTCAGAATGACACCTCTGAGTGGCTGAGTCAGACTGCCCTGATTTCACCTGCCATCATCAGCCAAAGTCCTGGCTGATGCAGTGGTGGTGTCGGGAACTATAGCGGGAGAGTGAAAATATTATCAGATGACTTCTCTTTTCAAAGACTGTGCCACCTCCCGGAAGTAAGGAAAGCACCCTCATCTGAACGGAATCAGCGGGTAGCCTTTGGTAGGGACAGAGAAAGCAACTCACCCAAAGTTACATAGTCACCTTCATCATAGATGTTACAGTCACTGAGCCGGTGGAATGGGCAACCATGGACACGACATTATTTCAGGGCCTCCCACTCAGCATCTCTATTTCCTCTGATGGTTTGTTCAAAGATGGGAATGCTCCAATTCCAAATGATTTTCTGTGGAAATGAAATACTGGATGCTTTAAAAATGAAAACAATCTTGAGAGAAATAGTACATCAAGCCCTTTGGGGATGATAGGATGGGTGGTGAGTTCTGTTAAAGCACAAAGAAATCAACAAATTAGCAAGCAAATACAATTTTAAAAGGACAGCCATTCTCATTTCAGACTTGGCATCTCCCAGCCCTTTCCAGCAGAAGGTCAAATTCCAAGCAGGCACATCTCTGTCATCTACCAGGAGCACCGCAGTGACAAGCCCATGGGCAGGACTGTGGAAAGCCGTCTAAAGACTGACCCATTGTCATCAGTGGTGAATGGAGCGTTTGCTCATTTCAAATGACATGCCAGGCCACTCTCTTCCAAACAGCAAGGTGCTTCCCCACGTGAGGGGAGAAAATGAAAGGAACAGCCAGATTTGGTTACTGTTGGAGCCACATGACTCAAAGACATCCTTGTTAATGACAGCCGCACAGCTGGATAATTAATCAAAGTATGGAGAGAATATAGAGCACTCTAATGCACCAGCTCCATCCAGTCTCGGCGGGACGAGGCCATCATCTGTTTATTCTTCTCTGGAATGGCTTGAGATTATTCAATTATTCAACAGCTTCCCTCCTTGCTGGGATGGGGTTGTATGGTTTTTAATTGGCACCAGGGTCTTTCAGCTCCTATGAACTTTGCTAGTCACTCTTGTGATGCCAGTCCCCAGAAGCCTGAGTGTTTATCTTTCTCCGGAGCTCAGCCCAAACAATGCACCTTGAAGCAGCCATCAGCTTTTGCAAAAACAGATCTGTCACACAATTGATAGTGAAATCATGACAAAAGTCTGCCTCCCAGTCTTGCGTTTTGTCTTTTTCCTTGTGTTATTTTTGCTATAGAATCATAAGATTTAAAAAAAGGTATCTTGGGCATGAATTTTTCTCTGTCGTCATGGTTGTTCACTTTGTAAATGTGTACGTGTTATCTTTTCCGTAGGACAGACTTTGGATTTTATTACTATACTGGTGTATAAGTATTTGCCTGTTGTGGAATTTCTTTGATGGGTTTACTGGAATAGCAAGTCAATATTTCTAATGTAAAAAGGCATTTTTTTTCAAACTAGGCCAAAGAACTGCAATTGTTCATCGGAGCCTTTATTAAGACATGGATTGCCACCTCTTTTAGGGCCTGTGGACAGAGTCACAATGCAGTCTCATTAAGTGGGAGGCTTTGATTGTTCCCACCTGCCTAAACATTTGTCCTCTGTAGCTGAGATTTTTTTTTTTACTCCTTGAGACTCAAATTCTTCCAACCTCCTATAGTAATTAACTCTGAGAGCTCTTCCTCAGCTTGGGCCCCTCACAGCCCTGCCAGACAACAGTCTCAGCACTTTCTTCTGGCAGCTCAGAAGCAATCCCGTCTCCCAGTCCAGCTCCGCAGCCTGCTTTCCAAGGCTCCATTCCATCCACCTGACACCAACAAAAGACTCTACTCCTTTCAAAAATATATTTCTAAGGTGAGCTTGAAATGTAAGGATTTATAACATTAACTAGTTGGCATATCAAGTAATGGGTTATGTTATGGTATTTTCTTTCTTTTTAAAAAGGATTTGTTTTAATTTATATTTCACAGGTATGTGTTGCTAGTGTGTATATGTTGTATCTGTTCAGGTGCTTTCAGAAGCCAGAAGAGGGCACCAGATCTCCTGGACCTGGTGAGGCAGACGTTTAAACTGACCAAGCCAGGTCTGCAGCTCTAGAGTGTGGAAGAACAGCAGACGCCCTTAACCACTGGGCTGCCACTCCACCCCTCTTTGTGGAATTTGCACACACACATGCCATTACACTTATTTTTTCTTTGTCCTCCTCCTCAGCTGCCCACCCTACCCCTCACCTCCTCTCGGCCTCCAATCAGTTCCCTTGCCTGCTTTTATGTCACGTGTCCCATGATCCTCTCTTTCCTCCCTCTTTTTATAGCTCTTCACTCTTTTCATAGCTCCCTTTACACACACACACACACACACACACACACACACACACACACACACACACACACACCTTATATAAATTCAACCCTAGGTCCCATCCCACATATGGGAGAGAATATGTACTTTTTGTCTGAGTGTAGCTTGTTTTGCCTTAATATAATGGTTTCCAGCTCTATCCATTTTCTTGTGGTCGCCATGATTTCACTCTTGCTCAAGGGTGGATGAAATTCCATCATGTGCATAGCCCCCACTTTTACACAGCCACCTGTTGAGGAGCCCCCGGACTGGTTTCATGCCTTAAGAGTGCAGCTATCTTACGGATGTGCACTGACTGCTGACCTCTCTTCTGTCACCTTACAAAGTATCTTTTCAGCTTCCTAATCCTCCAGGAGCTTTGTAGTCAAAGTGAGGTTCCCAGGCTGCACCATCCCCTTCCCCTAGGAACTTGCTAATATGAAGGATCAAGGCCCTAGATCCTGGGGAGTGACAGAGGCTGGACGGGAAGGGAAGCTACATTTCATGAGTTCTCAGTGGTTCCGCACATCTGTCTTAGAATACCTTCCTCTGAAGAGTACTGCCCAGAGCATGGCTGAATCCTTGCCTTTACCTTTATCCCTGCTGTTCCCTTGCAGGAAGGCTGCTCCTTTTTCCGCTGTCCACAAACCCAGGCACACCTGGGAAGGGGGAGTCACAATTGAGGAATCACCTCCAGCAGAGTGGCCTGTGGGTGTGTCTGTGGGGCATTTTCTGGATGATAACTGATGCAGGAGGAAGGCCTATCCCACTGTGGGTGGTGCCAACCATGGGTGGGTGGGCCTGGGCTGTACAGGAAGGTAAGCAAGCAAGCCAGCCAAAGCCAGACAGTAGGCAGTGCTCCTCCATGGACTGGACTTCACTTTCTGTCTCCTGCCTTGAGCATCTGCCCTGGCTTCACTGGATAACCAGCTATAACCTGGAGGCTCAAACAGCTTCTTCCCAAGCTGTTTCTGTTAGCGCTTTGCCACGGTCACAGAAAGGCAAGCTAGGACAAGTACTAAAGCGCTAAGCTGAGCTAAGGGACCATGCAGGAACGTAGACATGCTGGTGACATCTGCAGGCTCCTGGAGTCTCAGAAGCCCCTGACAAGGCACCCCAAAGGATGGTGACCTTTCCTTGAGAATAAGACCTTCGCTTCCCAAGAAAACCACACCAACCACTGTTGGTAATTTCAACTTTGAGCCTGCAGGCCAACAGGCTTACAGATAGACCCTTCCACCCCAAAACTTCCTCTGCCCGTAAAACTCCAACCCCCTGTGTCACGTGCACACGGTGCCTATTCCTGCTGAAAAACGGAGACCATTTAGTTGTCCTGACTAAGAGCAATTCTGCCTCTGGAGTCCTCTGTCTGCTTTCTTTTATTTCCATACCATCCTCATCAATCCTGACCTAACAAGTGCATTTTGCTCATCTTGGCTTTCCCATCTATTATAGCATCGGTGAGTTCACATGTCTATTGCAGAATGTCAGGACAGTGGTCCAGGGTAAAGTGGGGTCCTCTGCTCCTTGGTCAGAACCCCCCCCACCGCGTGTATGTGTAAAATCAGCTCCATGGAGCGGCTTATGTTGAGGAATTATGTTATGCTGAGGCCTAGCTCCTGTCTTTCAACTGTAGAGTTAACTTTGGGGACTCCCAAGGCTGTCAGGCCAGATGTGTCCCCACTTAAGCTCTAACAGCCATGTCG
The DNA here is from genome assembly GCA_004026605.1 of Ondatra zibethicus. Taxonomy (NCBI): domain Eukaryota; kingdom Metazoa; phylum Chordata; class Mammalia; order Rodentia; family Cricetidae; genus Ondatra; species Ondatra zibethicus. The sequence continues at coordinate 29,872 of PVIU01017653.1, forward strand.
AGTTGGATTTAGTCCATGAGTACAAGTGAAATATTGGGACTATTTCAAAAGCTTGTATTTTGAGTTCTTGTAAGTTAATTGTGAATTATTCCCTTTTCATTAAAGAAAGGATCTCAAACATTATATAAAATAACAAGAAAAACACCAAGGATCCATTGTATGATAGTTCTGGAAAGACGGAGGTCAACCTTTGTAGTGTATAAAGATAATTATTCATTCTTGTTCTGAGTCTTCTACCACCATCTCCGGATGGCATGGATGTTTTGCCATGCCTGCTTTATGCAGTGCTGAGGATAAACCCAGGGCTTTGCACACTTCATGCAAGCTGTCTGTGACCTGAGCTGTGACCCTAGCCCCGATCACTCACATGTTGATGAATATGATTCCTCTTACATACAATTTTTCCCTCTTTAGCCTCCCTCTTGAGAGCCACCTTGCTTTAGTTTGAAACAGGAAGGTTTCTTCCTTTCTGCTCCTGGGCTGGTTTGGGCCGTGAAGTGTGATGTGCAGGTTTCAGGCTCTGGAGATGCCCATCCTTTTACCACAAAAGGAAATTGCATGTTGGTTTCCTGGCCACCCAGATCTGAATAATCACACAGAAACTATATTAATTACAATACTGGCCAGTGGTCCAGGCATATTTCTAGCTAGCTCTTACATCTTAAATTAACCCATTTCTTTAATCTTTGTATTGTCATGAAGCTGTAGCTTACTTACTGGTTCTGTCATCTTTCTCCTTTGACAGCTACATGGTGTCTCTGCAACTCTGCCTTACTTCTCCCTGCATTCAGTTTAGTTTTCCCGCCTATTTATGTTCTGCCCTACAGTAGGTCAAAGTAGCTTCTTTATTAACCACTGCTAATAAAACATACTCATAGCATACAGAGGGAAATCCCACATCATCTCCCCTTTTCTTTTTTCTTTTTTTTTGTATTTTTTTGAGACAAAATTTCTCTGTAGCTTTGGAGCCTGTCTTAGAACTAGCTCTTGTAGACCAGGCTGGCCTCAAACTCACAGAGATCTGCCTGTTTCTTCCTCCTGAGTGCTGTGATTAAAGGCGTGGGCCACAACTGCCTAGCAATCTCCCCTTTTCTGTCTAAATAAAAGGAAGGTTTTAACTGTAACATAGGAAAATTACATATAATAAAACATGTATCAAGCAAGAATTACAGTTTCAATATTTCTTTGTGAATCTAAAGTTTCATATCTAGTTTGTCTTTTATCATAACTAAGGAAAACTATAACTATCTTTCTTCAACTCCATCAAAGACCCCAGAAGGATATACTATTACTTAAGTAAACAGAAAGTGCATTTTAAGCAACTTCCAAAACTCTAGAATTGACAGAGACATCTATCTTGCTTCCTGGACAGTTACCCAAAGTTCTTCTGTAATGTTGGGGCATCCATCTTCAGCCTACAGGCCCATAGTATCTGGCAGACTTCCCCATGAAGCAAGAAATTTGAAAGACTGTTTCACTTATATTGGCAGTTTGTCAGTTACTTTCTTCTGTGTCCTGCAGAATGTCTGGCAGACTCTTTCATGAAACAGGAACCCTGAAGGACGGTCTCACCATTAGGAAAGTTCAGCAGTCATTTTTCTGTGGGTCCTGCATGTCCAGTTTATACAGCATAATTCCAAGCAGTCCAGGCAAGAACAGTTTCTTCCCAAATGGCTAGCAAACTCTATAAGGAGCCTCTTCGATGCACATCAGTCTCTTGAAGTAATAGGTGCTGCCATAAGCAGACATGTCTCACTGTTGCAAAAAGTCTAAGTTCTTAAAACCTTTTAAATGCCGTATTCTGTAAGTCTTTGAAGTGTTGAAGATTATCTATCTAACTGAAATATATCTCTATATAACTAGAAAACCTAACTAACATGACTACAAGTTTGACTATTATAAATGATTATCTCTTAATCTGTAATTTAAAATTATATATTACATTTTAAATGAGTTGCACAAACATAAGACCTTAAACAAGTGTGTGTGTATATCAACAAAATTGACCCTAAATTTGTATCAATAGACCAAAATCCATTCATCTCTATATTGTATCCCCCTTGTTTTTTTGAAATTGACTGTGACAATTAATCATTTATTACCAACCCTTTTAAAATGAAAATAAACATTTATAAATAATAGTTTTGGGTGTAGTTTTCTCCAAACTGTTTCCTGCTGTATGTTGGGTGAAATATTTTTCAGGTTCACAGAGACCTTTTTGGGGGGCCTTGTTACATCAAACCACATTAGCCTGGAAGGAATCTACAGGTTCTCATCTTCTGTGGAAACAAAAGCAGAACCTCTTTTCCAAAACAACATATCCTTTGACTCAAATCTTGAAGTCAAGATACCATTAAAAAATACATGTTGGTTTATCTTAGGAGACCCCAGAATCAAATGTCTCTCTGCAGTCAAAAAATTCAAAGAAAATACAATAGTGTACATAATCCAGACTCTCTGTGTATATTCCATCTTTAGGCGGCTTATTTTTACTTTATTACTTTTTAATATTTACTTTATTATCCTTACTCCTTTAATCTATGACTGTCTACTTTTTTATATTACCTTTACTATCTCTTTAAGGACTTTGTTTTATTTTTAAAAACTATTTTTTTCATTAACTGCCTATAACCATTTTCTTTTTTCTTAAGCCTATATATAATTTTTAAACACATTATGATCAATTCAGAGGTTTATTTCTGTCTGAATCTGTCTTTATTGTGTATCTGCAATCCTTTTTTAATCACTGTTGTAAACTGTTAAGCAGGCATGGCTAGGACCAGAGCAGCCGCTTTGGTTGTTGGTTCCACCCTTCTCGACTTTCCAACATGGCAGAGGTCTGTTTATTGCCAGTTCTGGGAGCCAGTTTACCACCCTAACTCTTGGTGGCCCATGCTTCCACCAAGTAACTTGTAGCACACTGCTCAGAATCCCCATTCAAGTGCTCTGTAACAGGACTTCCTGAAAGAGCCAGAGCCATTTGTGCCAGTAGCACAAACCAGGAAACTGTCTCTTAAAGGAACCACATAGTTTTTGCTGCTAACACTGAGTCAGGAAGCCTTCTCTTAAAGGAGCTGCACCTCTGCTCACCACCAGCAAACAGCAAAAAGCCTATCTTAAAATATGTGGCTATCAAGAAGCTCCAATTGACTCCTGCTTTGTGGGTCTAGAAGCCCTTTTTAAAGCTTTCTTAGGCTTTATGGTGATAGTCTTGCCCCATGTTGGGTGCCATTTAGTAAAAGGAGGTGGCACATTGGTTTCCTGGCTACCCAGACCCAAATAATCACATAGAAACTATATTAATTATAACACGGTTTGGCCAGTGATTCAGGCGTATTCCTAGCTAGCTTTTATATCTTAAATTAACCCATTTCTATTAGTCTATGTATTGTCATGAGGCTGTGGCTTACCAGTAAGGTTCTGGTGTCTTTTTCCTTAGGCAGCTACATGATGTCTCTGTGACTCTGCCTTCTTTCTCCCTGCATTCAGTTTAGTTTAACTGCCTACCTATGTTATGCCCTGCCATGGGGCAAAGCAGCTTCTTTATTAACCAATGGTAATAAAACATATTCATAGCATCCAGAGGAGAATTCCACATCATTTTACTGTCCAACTTTTAAGTTTCTAATGGTCCTATACTGTAGATTTTGATGTTTAATGGATTTTCTTGAAGGTTTGCAGCAAGGGACATAGATTATAGAACTGTCCAGAAAAAAAAGAATACAATACAATGAAAGATTGGGCACTCCTGTGTGCACATATCTTCATGTGAATCAAGGCACTATTTTCCATAGTACTCTTCAATTTTAATGACTCATATTGCTGAGATGTGTTCCAACCCATAGGCTATTTCTGCTCAGCCAGAAAGTCAAATATCTAGCTTCCCAGGGGAGCATGATAATATTCTCACTGTCCTCTGGATTCTCCTGTTTCACATCACCACTTTGGTACATTATTTTTTCACATTGAGCGAAAGGACAGAAAAGTGTTATTTTCAAAGCCTGTATTGCCTCTTAGGAGACTTCTCTACTGTTTAACACATTCAAGTATAGATAAACAGGTTGTATAAATGGCTGGTGGTCTTCATTTTCTTTGCTGCTTTTCATTTTTTCTCTAGTGTTTGTGTTGTTGAATAACTTGTTTGAAACACTGGGGATAGATGAATATGGAACTTCACACTTCTTGCCAGGGTTTTTTTTTCTCTTTTCAGAATGGTGTCTGTTCATCATCCACAACATGGCTCTTCATGGTGGTTGGGAAGAGCCCTGGGCTGGTTCTTGAACTCACCTGGGGAGTCTTTGGTTCTTTTCAAAGATGTCCACTGTCTGTTCTGATCTGCTGCTAACATTACGAGGTATGCATCTCATGGTACATAAACCTTCTGAGTTTATGTACCTCATGGATGCTTCTTGGGGCTTAGTCATGGTCAGTTGGTCCATCCCTTGTTGGTTCTCCCCAACCCCAGCTCTGCAGGCTACAGATACTCTGAGTGGCTTGCCACTCCTCAACTTTCAGTGTAGAATCACAATGCGATACCTCCTGGCAGGTTTGTTAACTACCACCTGCATTCCACAACCTGTGTCCTGCTCTCGTTCTACAGGGAAAAACAAAGTGACAGCAAGAGATGGCATAGGGTGTCCCCAAGGGAACTGGGGTATTAAGGGACTAGTGTTGTTAGAGTCAGGAACTAAAATGCAGTGGACTCCTCTTATCCACACAGCATGGGTTTCAAGATGTTCCACAGATGTTGAAACTGCTGGTCTGTATATACCTTTCCTATACATGAATACCTGTTAGTGTTTATTAATTAGGTACAGTAGGATAGACTAACAGCAACTATTAATTGTTTATTACATAGCTCAAAATATTGTTTAGGTGCTAGGGAGGCAATGGTGAACCAGCTGGAAATGCGTCTATATTCATATACTCATATACCAATCAGAGAAATGGGCTAATTAAATAGACCTGCTAAGTTAATGTGTTCTCATCACAAAAGTGAATATGTGAGGTTACGTGATAATTAGCCTTAGTCTAAGCATATATCAACATATCATGGCAGAGACCATGAATATATACAAAGTGTCTCTGTGTGTGCTTATGTGTTAACCCATGGGAAGCCATGGGAAAGCCAGAGGTTGACACTGGGATGTCCTCCTCCATGGTGCTTCACTTTAGTTTTGAGAGGGGGTTTCTCACTAAGCATGGAGCTAGACTCACTGGTTGGCTAGCCCCTGGGACCTGCCTGTCTCTGTGCTGCTGTGCCCAGCTATGTACATGGGTGCCAAAGTTCAGAGCTTGGGTCTTTGTGTTTGTGTAGCAAACAGTTTATCCGCTGAGTCATCTCCCCAGCACACAGATAGTTTTAGATTGTAATCAAAAGGATAAAATAAACATATCACATCAATAAACTTGGCTCTTTATGTGTATGTGGGAACCACATGTAGAAAAAGTGACGAGATTGTGTAGAGGGTGTTGATGTCACACCATGCTCTGTCTACTGGTCCAGGGAAAGACATGTGACACAAAGTGGGCCGATAACAAACCTTCTGTCAGCCAAGGGAGCGCTGGGAATCTTGAGAGCACTGGTTGTAAAAGGTAAACTCAGACTGTGGTGGTGCCAATGTTTTATTTCCTCATGAAGGCAAAAGTAGAGAGACAGAAGCATACAGTTGACATCAGGGTGAGAGATGGGTTCTGGAGATGCTGGGACTCTGTGGTTCAGAGGTTACTGCCCTCTACCTCCGTCCCTGTCTTTCAAGTTAGATGTGCGTGTGTGGGATGTGGGCGTGCAAGTGCCAAGGTCAGAGGTCAGAGGACTAGTTGAGGGAATCTGTTCTCTCTTTCCATCCTGTGGGTCCTCGGCACCAAACTCAGGTTGCTAGGCAGCAGATACCTTAACCCATGGAACCATCTTACTGGCTCACTTTTCGGTTTTATTGCTGAGACTTTCCTGGAGTCATATAACCCAATGCATTATATTTATGTATTTGAATTTTATTTGAATGGATTTATGTATTTGTATTTTACAGTGAGTAACCTAAAGTCCTTGCTATTACTAAAAGGAAGTATCGTGGGAATCACAGTGATTGGCAGCACATGTCCCCACAAGGTCCGTCATGGGGTGGGTCTTATTCTAGCTTAGCTCTGTGTCCACCATCCACATGGCTAGCATCAGTTAGTCTCATCCAAATAGTCCTCTTCATACATTGTTAATCCAAGTGGAGGGAAAAATAGGCTCATCTTTGTTTTTTTCTGTATCATTTGTCCTTAGATTGGCTGCCTCTTTAAGTGGTCACCCATATGACTGCTGATTATACTCAGAGTGTCACATGCCCAAACACAGGGACACAACCACAGAATGAAGAGGACAACCACAGAAAACTCTGACATCAATTTCCCCAAATTTGGATTATTCAGTGTGAAATGATGCCATCCCCTAGGTAAAGCAAGCATGGTGCCGTTCACTTTCCTCCTCCACATAAAAGTCCTGCCATGCGTGTGGCTATGTCTGCATGGGATGGGGAAGAAGGGCTTTGTTTGCAGACAGATTTCTCATGGAACCATCTTCCTAGATGGTGATTTAGCTGGTCACAGATTGCGTGGCTAAAAATCTGCCCTGCATGGTGCTAGTTGCCTGGGGCTCACAAAGCTGCCGAATGCTATCAAGCTCCTGTCGACCTAACACCAGCTGAGCATGGAATCCAAATCCAACTGTCCAACCCTCAGGTTACCCTGAGCATTGTGAGCAGCTTGCGTCCTGCAGTCCTTCTGAGCACCCCGTGTTTGCTGAGTCCTGAAACTTCTGAGACTTGTAGCCGTGGGTGGAAGAGCCCAACACAGGTTCTCACAACTTGCCTCTGCCTGCCTGGATTGTCTTTTTTCAAATTCTATTATCTCAATGCAGAAACCATTATCTCTTCATTACAGGCTAAGAAATCCAGTTTTTATTTCTGAGGCATTCCAGGGAAGGCATCATGATATGGATCAATAATTATGATGTCCCAGTTATCTCCAATCTTGTTTGGTTGAGTGTGAACACAGGTTGACCCTTCTCATATCTGGTAGCATGGGTCCATCCTCCGGGATCCATATATGTGCTTTCCTTTGTCCTCTCTCCTTCATTCCTGCAACAGCTCCAAGACTCTTGGTTGCTGTTTTTTTTCTTTCAGTACTGACAGTTTGATCTGGGGGCCTCACACATGCTGTACCTCAATGCTGCACCATTGAGCTACACCCATAACCCCTCAATTTAGTGTTTTATTTTGAGTCAGGGTCTCACTAAATTACTCAAACTAACCTTGAGTGCTCTGTGTAGCCCAGGAAGACCTTGAACTTTGGCCTCAGCCTCCTGAGTAACTAAAATTAGAAGTCACTACCACCAGGCCTACATTCAATTAAAAAATTAAAATGATAAAATATTAAAAAGAACACAGTAAGCCCACATTCTTTTGACACAGATACAAGACCTCTTCTCACAATTTACTCTTTGGATTTGTGCTTACAGGATTTGCATACCAATGCCACTGGTAAAGTTGCAAGTGTGCAGTCCAGGTTTGTTTTCCTGTGTTTTGTTGGTGTAGAGAATTTAAGACTTCCAAAGATGTTTTGGCTCAGAATCCTCTGGAGCTGTGATTCCTTTACAAGACATTTACCAGTAATTTCTTGATGGTAATTTGAAATCAAATTTTAGTAATTTATAGAAATAAGTTTTCCCAGTGTTCAGCCTTGTCTTCATGGAGACAGAGTCCTCTCTCTTTTCTCATTTGTCACATATGTGACAGATGTGTCCATGACACCAGCAGGCTTAGGGATGACATCTTGCTGGATGTTCAGAGCATTTGGCCCCTTGACTTCTGGGCTTTGGAAAAATGTGGACTCTTGTCAGAATGCTTGATGCAGAAGAGTCATCTAGGTGCATGAAGGATGCAGTGGCTTAGCCTGTTCCTGACCCTGGCCTCAAACTCTGGGTGTCCGTCATTGGGCTCCTCTTTGTGGCCTTTCGTGTGTGCCATCTGCAGGCCTGACCACTTCTCAGTCTTTACCTTGGTCTGCCTTCTCTTCTCTGCAGTGTGCTGAACTCAGTGCAGAGCTTACTGTCTCTGGAACATGCACCTGTTGCAGCAGAGTGTCCTGTCCCAGTGTTGGAACACCAGCCCTTGTCCTACATCTGCCTTGAAGTCTACTATTTCTTGAACAAAATGTTCAGGATTTGGTGGGAAGACAGAGAGAGGCAGAGTCCATACCCGAGTCTGATGAAATTGGAAGGGGAGAGTTGTGGAATATTACTATGACTATGGAAAGGTGTGCTACATATGTCTATGCTGCATTTGTCTAATGATGTAAAGATGGGTTGCTTTGCCTGCCTAAGGCACCTGATTGGTCTAATAAAAAACTGAATGGCCAATAGCTAGGCAGTAGAGGAATAGGTGGGGCTGGCAGGCAGAGAGCATAAGGAGGAGGAATCTAGGCTCAAGGGGAGAAGGAATGAAGGAGACTCTGCAGGGGTGGGGGTGGGGAGTCAGGCAGCTGCCAGCCATCCAGACATGGAGTAAGACATGTAGAAGAAAAGAAAGGTAAAAAGCCCCAAAGCAAAACATAGATGAGGAGAAACAGGTTAATTAAGTTATAAGAGCTGGTGGGACAAGCATCAGCTAAAGCTGAGCGTTTGTAATAAGTTTCTGTGTGATGACTTGGGAGCTGGTTGGTGCCCCCCAAAAATGCCCACTACAGGAGAGTGTGTAGCAGATGTGGCTGCTGGGTGGCCTCTAGATGGAACTAGCTAGGGCACAGCAGCAGGAGGTCAGCAGCAACAGCACCAGAGAACCCGAGGAGTCCCAGCCAGACTGAGACGGTTTACACTTTAAGAAGTTGGAATTTATTTTACATTAGATTTCTTTCCATTTTGCTCATGTCTGCAGAAAAACAGTGAAGCCTACACATTGACTTTTCCTACCTAGGAGCTAGAAACTGGTCTCCAGGGCTTGGCTAAGTACTCCAGCCCGCTGGTTAAGAACACAGGGTACTTGGTTTCTGCAGTGAACTCAGGACCTGGTACTGTCTTTTCACCCCCAAGTCCCTTATGGCCTTATTAGGAACAGCCTGCTTCTGCAGTTTCCAATCTCTTCAGGATCTTTCAAACCTGGGGCTCAGACAAACAGTATCTACAAGAAATAGTGTCATGTATGCGGAGAACTTCCGAGGCTACCAGAGTTTGCTATAGAAGCACCATAGCAAAATCTTGGTGCCCTAGGTGGCCTTGGTGTTCTGTGGGATGGCAATGCGGAGAGCTGGATGTCAGTCAGGTTGATGTAAGATGCATTTGTGATTGGCAGTCACACCACTAGAAGAAGATGTAACTTAGAGGTTGTCTGGATCTGGTCAGTGAAGGTCCCCAGAGTAAAGCGACCAGCACCTTGGGTGGCTCCCATGCAGCAGAAAATTTCAGCACAGCCAACTGGTTGGTATTCCTGAGGAGAAGGTTTTTAATGGCAGCAATGGCACAAATTGCCTATGGAAGTTTTCCAGGTAAGTTTAGATTTATGGTAGAGTTCTATCCCTTTTCTGTTGTAGAAGTACAACAGAAATCTATCTGGAAATCAGGGTTGATCCTTGCAAGGAATTTGAGGACACCTTTCTTTCTTGGCAAACATTGTGTGAAAGTGTCCCTTGAAGTTATGACAGGAATCAAGAACAACATTGAACAGACCCTTCCCTGAGTAGCTTAGAAAGTGACAATCAACTTTTTAATTAACATTATTTGTGTGTATTCAACATGAGAGAAATATTCATGAATGCCAGGAGAGGGTATTGAATCTTCAGGAGCTGTGATTATAGGTGGTTGGGAGCTACCTGATGTGGGTGTTGGGAATGAAATGCAGGTCTTTTTTTTCTTTTTCTTTTTTGAAACCAAACATTTATTTCCTTCAGTGCGCCCTCTGGTTCCTACTTTAAAAACAGAGTTCTTGGTACAGAGAGTCAGGGAGCCTTTTGTAGCAGAGCAGAGTGGCCCTGCAGAGAGGTTGTGGAAAGATCTCTAGAAGAACACAAAGCACTCCCGACTACTGAGCCATCTTCAGCCCCAGTACTGAACTTTTTATAGGTGTGAAATGGGTTTTGAGTTCTTGAGAAATATGCAGACCCTGATAGCAGCTTGATCACACATGGGATGCATCGAGTTTTCTTACACGGTTCACTCTGTTTGCCCAGGGTTGTCACTTTAATTTGGGTTTCTAAATTTTAGTCAGTTAATAATCTGAATCATTATGGCTACCTCCTCATTTACTCTTAGAGTAAGAATGTTCGTTCTTTCCAGTTAACTAAAAAATAACAATCCATCCAGAATTAAACTGCAACAGCTACAGTGTAGTTAGAATGTGTTAATGGGTTTATTTTGCTTCATTAGCTCCCTGACTTCATGAAACTGCCCCACCAGTGAGTACTGCCTTCACATTTGAAAAAGGGATTGAAGGTGGAGGTACCTGTGGCTTGTGACCAGCCTAGGCTGTGGTCTTGGAAATATCTTGTGGTCCTAGCTTGAGGAATGCCTGTGCCTCTTGGCCCCATCTCCTCTCACCTGAGCTCAGGGGCTGGCTCTTGATTCATGATGACATTCTGAGTCATTCTTTGGTCCCTGGATGGAGATGTTGACAGAAAGAATGAAGACAGGCAGTAGAGACTGAGGACAGTACAGCAGAGAAGGATCTATGTGGGTTAGAGGGGGAGCAGCGTGAAAAATTTCAGAAAAATTCTCAAAATAGAGAAAGCAATAAAATGGAGAGTCAATTATGTGAGCAGAATAAATGAAAACTATTCCCATAATAGCCACATATGTGAATGGGGGATGCCATTACACTAAAATATTTAGTAAGACAAAGTGAAAATGTTAACTATTTATTGATACTAGATGCTACATGAAAAAGCATCTAGCTTTTAAATTCTAATACATATGCATATATCTACATATGTAAATGAAATATATATATACACATGTGTTTACACATCCATGTGTGTGTATGTATGTATATTCAACTGTTTTACTACTGAATTGTATCCACAGTCTTTAAATAGCATCATTGTAGCTTTCTTTCTGTTGCTGTGATAAACACTTTGACCAATAGTAACTTAGGGCAGGGAGGGCTTATTTCAGATTATAGTTCACAGCCCATCATTGAGGGAAGTCAGTGCAGGAACTCAAGCAGTATCATGAAGCAGAAACCATGAAGGAAAGCTGCTTGCTGGCTTGCTGGCTCATTTATCTTTATGCTTAGCTAGCTTTCTTCTTCCTCCCCCTCCTCCTCCTCCTCTTCTTTTCTTCTTCTTTCTTCTTCTTCTTCTTCTTCTTCTTCTTCTTCTTCTTCTTCTTCTTCTTCTTCTTCTTCTTCTTCTTCTTC
>PVIU01017654.1:0-41300 GCA_004026605.1 Ondatra zibethicus
TCCATCAAGCATCCTCAGGAGACCTGCAGAGCAGTCCAGCCAGGGAAGCAGAGTGTTTAACTGTATATCTTAATCTCTTCCTCATTTCCTACAAATCCAGTGCCCCAAGCTCACCCCATCTCTGTAGCACACCACCTGCTGTAGCACCCCCATTCTCCCCACCCCCATATCCAGTCATACCCAGTGGATCTAGAGATCTTCTCTTCTAACCTTCATCCCCTCTCTTCCTGATACCCTAGTTCCCAAATCTAGCAGGCTTTTTCTGGGGACCTGCAACCAAGTCTGCCAAAGAAGCAGATAGGCTAGCTTTACATATTTACTCCTCATTCTCTAATCCACATCCAATCCTGGAGTCCCATCACCAGTTCTATAGCATACTACCTTTTGTGGTCTCTCCTCACTTTCTGCTCCCATTCCCTGTGAACTAAGCAGATTCTGGTGGAACACCCTGCTTTCCTCCCTCCTGTACACACCCTCAGCTCCTCCTCCTCCCTCAGCCTAGCCTATTTCCATTCCTGAGTCAGCTCCGAAGACCTAGAATACATTTTACCTCAATTCCACAATCAACACACCTACCAGGATCTTAGAATTTCCTACCAGGCAGCACACAGCCACCCCATTCTCCTAAGGACCAGAGAGGGCAACAGTAACAGCGCAACAAAACATTCACTCAACAAAGACAAAACCAGATATCAGCACCTACAATTTCAATCTTCCCAAATCCAAATGTCTAAACAGCAGAATAAAAATGCTGTCAATAATAGCTAGGACAATATGTCTCTACTAGAGCCCAGAAACCATACCACAGTACTCCCTGAGAAAAACCTTAAAATATCCTTTATGAATATGATAGACATCCCTAAAGAGGAAATAAAAAAATCTCTTAAAAAAATGAAAACACACAAACAATGGAAGGAAATGGATAAAACAATTCAAGAACTGAAATTAGAAATAGAATCACTAAAGAAAACCCTAATTGAGGGAAATCTGGAAGTGAAAAATTTAGGAACTCGAATAAGAATGTCAGAAGTCCACATGGGTTGACCAGGCTGTCTTCCTCTTAGAAGCTGTGAGGGAAATCAGCTTTCCCACATTCGGCTTATAGATGTAACCTGCCTTACTGTGTTCATTTTAGAAAGAGTTGTATAATTATTTCATATCATCCTTCTTACTTTCTGAAATGTAATTCTGATATATTGCATCTCTTCTGTTAATCCTAATCCATTGCTCTTGTATATTCCCTTTGCTTCTATTGAGACCAACCAGATACTTCAACATCATCTCCTGGACTTCCTGATGACTTTATCTTAATCATATCCAAAAAGCCCTTTTCCCAGGAAAAGGACACCCAGGAGTTTCTGCCACTAGGTAAGAACATTGCCTGCCCATTATTCTCTGCTATGACCACATAGGCATGCATGATCTTTATTTTCACACTACATTTGCATTAGTTTATTTTAATACATTTCATCTTCAAATCTTCCACTAATAAGTATTCCAAATCTTGGAAAACAATATGTTGGGTCAGAGTCTGTGGAGTTAGTCCTATGCGGGCCCAGTGTCTTACCTCTACACTGGACTAAAGGCTGGCAACTGATGGGGGAAATTATCAACCTATCACATCTAGTTGGGGTGTGGCTACCTGAACCACCAGATAGTTAAATGGAGAGAACACAGGTGCGCTCTCTCTCTCTCTCCATTCAGTGTTAGCAGGATGGATAGGACTTCGGAGTTCCCACCCTTGTAGTGTGAGACTCCCCTCTTTTCAGTCATTAAAAATACCCATTCTTCTTGAGGTGGCTTGGTTATTTATTGTGCCGACCTAATTCTTCTACAGGCAACTGGTGTGCTATATTCTTTTCCTGTTTACAAAACAATTTCCTATTGTGTTTGTTTGTTTTACTAACTCTCTGCTATTCAAAATGAACTGTCATTTTGTCACCTTGTAAGCTGTTTAGTATGAACTACTAACAAACAGTTCATTATAAGTTGGTTCATTTACCAATAGAAGATCTGTTTCCATGAAATACATTTATAAAGGTTAACTGTGGTCTCACTGTACATATGTGCAGCATATTAATTTAGGAAACAGTTGTGCCCATGGATATATTCCATTTTATACATTTTTTTGGAATTTCTACATATCTAGATAATTCCCTTATGAATGTTTACTCTACAATTTACTCATTTGGTTATTATTTTACTTATATTAAAATTTGATATTCATTTCTATACGATGTCATGTCTTACATTAAGAATAGTGTTTCCTGGTTTTAAGTAGACAAACTACCACAGCTAAAACAATAACTTATAACCGTTTACATCCAAACAACTCCAAGACATCTGTGTCTGTAGCTCCACCTGTCTCTACTCTTAGTTCAAACCCCATGATCATGCATATGGTAGGGTCATTCACACATTGGTCTCCTTTCTCTTTCACGCAGTTCTCAAATCACAGTATTAGCCTGTAGAAAGAGTCATCCAGATGGATTAAATAAGAGTAAGAGTTCTTCATGTGATCTTTCTGGCTGCATCAGCTTCTTGTCGCTCATATGGCTGGAATTACAAGTATGTCCTACTGGCTACATGTTGGGTTTGTACACAAAGAACTCTTACCCACAAAATATTTGTTATCATTTCATTTTCTGTCTATTGCTCTCTTTTTCAGAATACTGGATTAAATAACATTTTGCTTCAGGGTATTTTTTGACATTTGTCCTCATTTAGAAGGTTTCAACTGTTGTTTGTGGCTTCCTTGTATGTTTCCAGATTTTTTTCATAAAACGCTATTTCATAATTCCAAATTCTTTCATTTCACCTCCAGCACAAACTACAGTGCCTTAAATAATATACAATAACTCAGTATCTAGAAAATATAATAAACAAATAATGGAAAGACATGGGGTCTATCTTATTAGTCTCCTGGTCAGTTTTTGACTTTCATCCCAAATTTTTGAATTCTACAGATGCAAAGCAATGTTGGAGAGTGACACAGGGAAAATATAAAATCAAAGAGAATGTGTCACAAAGCAGAAAGGAAGTCATTTCCAATAGCTTCACACACTAGTTATAGCCCTGCAACTGGAGAAAACTCCTATGCAAATTCAGTCATGCAAGCCCCATTTAGCTCAGGAAAATGTGTGGACACTGATTGAGTGAGCAGCTGGTGATATTGCAGTCAGATTCTCTGGAAGTTAATTGGGAAGCGTGAAAAATCCTGACATTGTACATATAGCTCTACTGACTTCCATTGTGCCCGAGACACTCATCACATATAGTTGCTTTCCACTATAACAAAACAGCAGAATGCCTGGGAGTCTCTGATGATGCTCATCAGTAGCCTACTAGGAAACCTGAGGAGGAGGAAGCAGCAAGCTTCAACTAGAACTTCAATAAGTGGGTAACATCTCCTAAAGTACTAGTTTGTACTTCTGCCATGAAATACATTTATTCGTCTACAAAGACAAATTTTTGCTCTGTAATCTTATTTTATTATATGATATGGAATTTAAGAAGTAAAATTAGAATGATGCTTTCCCTAGTATTTATTTATGTATCTGTATCAATCAAGTATTGTCATGAAACAAATATCCCTGAATTATTCTTTAGAATATAAGGTGGTTATTTGTTATTCTCAAAAGTCAAAGTTGACCGTGCTGTTGTCCTGCACGGCCTGGCTTGATGAGGTGACAGTTTGGGTGGTGGACTAAGGTGATCCACTTGGAGGAAGGTGGATCTTAGTGTACGTCTCACATCCTAATCACTATTCTAGATATTGATCTCCATTGAGGTATACAAAGGTCAATAAAAAGCCTACGACGTAAAGAATTTAGAGACTAAGAGATAGAAATAGATACATAAACCATCAGTAGTAGCCACGGGCCCTGAAAGCAAAATTGACGCTGTGGTGGAGAGATAGAGATCTGAGTCAAGAGGAAGAGAGAGTTTAAAGACATTCCCTAAAATACGAAAAACATTTTCTAGATTTCTAAGCCAGGAAATATGATTCAAAACTAACAAGTTAGAGGAATGGAAATATGGTTTATGAAATGGGCAATATCTTGCTGATCCTCATGAGTATTTAGAAGAAATGGGGCAACGTAAAATGAAACTAGAAAAAGATATATGTCACAGGGTTAGGGGACTCGGCATGCCATATTAGTTAGCATTTCACCTTAGACATTAAAATGATAACAAATTATCACCAATGCTGTTGGTATTGTGGGTTACAGACATTCTCCTAAACAGTCTATTTGTCTGTGACATGAGAGTATCATAATCCCCATTTGAATTTGTGACTGTCAAGTAATGACAGAGATGTTGAAAAACTTGAACTTAAGTAAGTAAAATAGGATTTACTTTCAATTGCCTCAGTTAAATTCATAACCACTAAACTATTGCTGCTTCTCACTGAAAAGGCAATAAAATGGTTGAATCCTAGAAAAGAATATGGTTAGATTTGCATTTTACAAGAACATTTATATACAGTACTGTAAATGATATAAGATACTGAAGAAATAACTCATTTGTAGGTTATGGAACTAATCTTAGAAACTACCCATATTTGAATTTAGTCATTAGCAGTGGAATCGGAACAAAGTGGATTAATTCAAGTTCTAAAAAAAAAAAAGGACATAAACATGTGATTTATGTGATTTTGGATAAGTGGTACCCAGATTTCCTAGTCGACCATTTGAATTAAATAGTAAAGGTGCTCTGTAGCTGTCAATCACCCAGACTCCCCAGAAATCTAAAAGATTGCACCTACTCCACCATTTATCTAAGTCCCATTGCTTTCTTCATGGTACAGTAATGAGCATCTCCCTCTGAAAAGATGTACAGAATCATCAGATATAATATGCTCAGCAGCATACCTGGCATACAGCTTGCTCTCAATAAATGGAGCAAAGGAATAGGAATTTGAAAACAGTTGGTAAGTAAATTTTGAATATTGTTGATATGTGAATATTTTTCTTTTTCAGAAGAAAAGATGCATACTAAAAGTATTTTGCCATCATTAGCATGCAAATAATTGTAAAAAGTTCTTTGTGGTGGAGATTGCACAGGAAAGCAAGAGAAAGGCAATATTTGCAAAAAGGAGACAAACACACCAAAAATGATAATTATAAAGTGAAAAGGCCTAAAGAGAAAAGGATTCTAAAGCAACCACAAATTAAACAACCTTAAACACGAATTAAGTAAGCTGGGATATTTACCAGGTAGCCCTGACTAAACATGCCCAAAAGAGCACTTCATGATTGTTCCATCCTCTTGCTCGGTCTTCTTCACCTGGATACTATTACTACCACCACCACCACTACTACCACTACTACTTACTACTACTAATAAGAATTGTAGTGACATTTCACTTGTATTTTAATAAATAAAGCTTGCCTGAATATCAGAGTGTAAAACAGCCATACTGCTCAGCCATAAAGACCAGGCAGTGGTGGCACACACCTTTAATCCCAGTAGCCACACTAATTTCCCATAGAAACCAGGAGGTAGTGGTACACACCTTTAATCCCAGCACTAGAGAGGAATATAAAATGGGAGGAGACATCTCTCAGCCCAGTCTCATTCTGAGGATTCCTGGAGGCAGGATCACCATTTTGGTCTGAGGTAGAAATAAGAGCCAGTGTCTGGCTGCTTTGCTTTTCTGATCTTCAGGTGGAACCCCAATTTCTGTCTCTGGGCTTTTATTATCTGTGCTGCAAATAATAAGAAGAAGAAAAAGAAGGAGGAGGAGGAAAAGGGAGAGGAGGAGAAGGAGTAAAGAAGAAAAAGGAGAAGGAGGAGGATGAGAAGAAGAAGAAGAAGAAGAAGAAGAAGAAGAAGAAGAAGAAGAAGAAGAAGAAGAGCAGGACAGCCCCTGCTGTTCACCTAGGAGGTTCAATAAAAATTCATAGGCTCTAATCTTGATTATTCTTTTTTTCCCTCATTGTCCTCTCCCTTTAATTTTACAGTGATATAAATCCCTCAAAATTAAAATAAATTAACAAATAAAGCCTTGACTCTCTTCATCACCATTAGCACTAATCCTTGGTCAATACAATTAAGAAATCTTTCATTCTTTCAATTCTCTTATGGAGAAGATAGTAATAAACTTGAAAGCTCCATATGAGACGAACCCCCTGACTTAGCTGTTTGCCATGCTTCGTAGCATGTAACAGGGTACTGAACTAATAACAAACATGCAGGAAATGTTTACTGAATTTAAATTAGCCAATTTATCACATCATGATGGTGAGGTATACGATCACTGCAGCCTAGTTACTTTGGATGATATAGCATTTTGTGAATTCCCTATAATAATAAATGTTTCTATGGGAACAAAACAAGACTTTAACACACTCAACATGCTTCTTAAGCATCTAATTAATTGCTGCATTTGTTTTAACATCTTATCTAGGATGTTCTCTGTCCCTCAATACAGTCATTTTTATAATTATTTCTTTCCCTCAAAAACATTGCTGCTAGTAAATTGAATTATACATATTTATTTATATTTTGATTCAGACTTTCTGAAAAATAGAGATAAATGTCAGTCAAATTGCTTATACTGGGAAATTCTGCAGTCTCTTTGCTGAGCTTTGATGCTACATTTTCCAATAATTTAGTAACTGTGCCTTTTATTATGATCTAGCATAAAACAGAAGATACCAGTTCTAAGCAAACATTGGATTTTGAAGTCTTATATTCAAAGCTGACACACATGAGTTAAGGCAGTTATGTGACAGGGTTCCAGTGTTTCTATGCTCAAAGCAAACCATAATTCTATCATATTGTGTCTTGTTCAAGTATATGTAAAAATAGGAAGAAAAGGAATTTCTTAATGAGTAAAATTCCAATTGGAGGAAAAATGCAGTCACAGTATTACCAGGATGAAATATCCATATACTGTTCCTCTTTTTAAAAGCAGTACTTTTAACACCTCTAGAAAGAAAGAAAGGAAGAAGGGAGGGGAGGGGGGGAGGGAGGAAAGAAAGGAAGGAAGGAAGGAAAGAAAGAAAGAGGGAAAGAAGGAAGGAAGGAAAAGATCATAGGTAAGTATGAACATTGGGACATAAGAGAAGATGGGTTGACGAGGAGATTTACACAGTGAGCAGATTTGGGCATTATTTTCACCCCAAGGATCATGAGCTGAAAAGCTTGGTGCCTATTTTAGTGGTACTGAGTAACATGAAATCTTACAAGATTAATTGTTTTCTTGAGAGAGGGAGTTTTCACTCTTAAAAGATAAGATTGGTTATCAAAAGTAGGTTTCTAAATGGAATTCCTGTTACGTCTATTGTTTTCCTTCCACAGGGCTTTGATACATACATACTCCCTCACCTTACTTCTCCTGTACCTCTTTTTAGAATGTCATCTACCATATTACATTGCAAAAAATATCTAGACAGATGTAGGCACTCAGTCTTCGACTTTTAGCCTTTAAATATGTGGGATGAGAAAATCCACAGAATAAAACAGAACTTGTTAAAATGACCCAGTGTAACATTGAGAATCATTTCAAACCTACTAAAAATTATGAGATGTATAAGAAAATATTTTATTATTTTTTTACATAGTCATCCAACAGAAACCTAGTATTTCTACTTTCATAAGAAATATTTTATTAATAACCACCAATCACCTGTTGTCAACAAATTTAATAGATTTTTTCATATTTGTGTTCAATTTATTTAGACAGAAAATATTTACAAAATCCAATTGTGTAGGAGGAGGAGCTGCTTGTTTGTCCCAGCTGCCCATAACAGAAATAATCACACAGGAACTGTGTTAATTAAATCACTGCTTGGCCCATTAGCTCTGGCTTCTTATTGGCTAACTCTTACATCTTAATTTAACCCATTTCTATTAATCTGTATATCACCATGAGGTCATGGCCTATCAGCAAAGTTTCAGCACGTCTATAGTCTACATCCAATGGCTTATCCATGGCGTCCCCAGACTCTGCCCTTCTTTCTCCCAGCATTCAGTCCAGTCCTCCCTGCCTACCTAAGTTCTAACCTATCAACAGGCCAAGGCAGTTTCTTTAGACATAAATGGTAATCACAGAGGGGACTCTAACACATTTGCTTGCAAATTTCAAGATGTAAATGCTTTTTATCACTGAGTAGTACTTCAATGTGGTAATGTGCCACATTTTCTTTATCTGTTCTTCAGTTGAGGGGCATCTACGTTGTTTCCACATTCTGGCTATTACAAATAATGCTACTATGAATATACTTGAGCAAATGTCCTTGTACTGTGATTGAGCATCTTTTGAATACCCAACTTTCTGAGAAACCACCATACTGATTTCTAAAGTAGTTGTACAAGTTTGCATTACCACCAGCAATGGAGAAGTGTTCCCCTTACTCACATCCTCTCCAGCATAAGCTATCATTGGTGTTTTTGATCTTAGCCATTCTCACTGGTATAAGATGGTATCTCAGAGTCGTTTTGATTTGCATTTCCCTGATGGCTAAGGATATTGAACATTTCCTCAGTGTCTTTCAGCCATTTGAGATTTCTTCTGTTAAGAATTCTCTGATTAGTTCTTTACCCCGTTTTTTAACTGGATTATGTGGAATTTTGATGTCTAACTTCTTGATTTCCTTATATACTTTGGAAATCAGTCTGATGTGGGGTTGGTGAAGATATTTTCCCTTTCAGTAGACTACCTTCTTATCTTATTGAGTGTGTCCTTTGTTTTGCAGAAGCTCCTCAGTTTTGGGAGGTTCCATTTACTTATTGTTGCTCTCAGTGTTTGTGCTATTATTGTTATATTTAAGAAGTGTTCTCCTGGGCCCATGCATTGAAGATTACTTCCACTTTCTCTTCTATCAGGTCCAGGGTGGTCAGATTTATATTGAGATCTTTAATGCTTTGGACTTGAGTTTTATGTCTCTGGATAGATATGGATATATTTTCATACTTCTATATGTTGACATCCCGTTATGCCAGCACCATTTGTTGAAGATTCTTTCCAATTTCCACGGTATAATTTTAGCTTCTTTGTCAAAAATCAGGTGTTCATAGGTTTGTGGATTAATATCTGGGTCTTTGATTCAATTCTATCAGTCAGTCTGTCTGTTTTGATGCCAATACCAAGCTGCTTTCATTACTGTAGCTCTATAATAGAGCTTGATGTCAGGGATGGTGATGCCTCGGAAGTTCCTTTATTGTACAAGATTGTTTTGACTATCCTGAGTTTTTTGTTTTTCCATATGAAGTTAATGTTTGTTCTTTTGTGGTATGTGAAGAATTGTGCTGGAATTTTGATGGGGATTGCATTGAAACTATAGATTACTTTTGGTAAGATTACCATTTTTGTTATTTTGACCCTACCTATCCAAGAGCATGGGGGATCTTTCCATTTTCTGGTATCTTCTTCCATTTTTTTCTTCAAAGACTTAAAGTTCTTGTCAAACAGGTCTTTCACTTCTTTGGTTAGTGTTACCCCAATATATTTTATGTTATTTGTGGCTATTGTAAAGGGAAATGTTTCTATGATTTCTTTTTCAGCTTCTTTATCATGTGAATATAGGAGGGCTAATTTTTTTTTAAGTTGGTCTCCACATTACTGGAGGTATTTATCAACTGTAGGAGTTCCCTGGTGGAGTTTTATGGTCACTCATGTATACTATCATATCATCTGCAAATAATGAAAGCTTGACTTCTCCTTTCAATTTGTATCCCCTTGATCTCCTTTTGTTGTCTTATTTCTCTAGCTAGAACTTTCAGAACTACGTTGACTAGATATGGAGAGAGTGGACAGCATTGTCTTGTTCCTGATTTTAGTGGAATGGCTTTGACATTCCCTCCATTTAATTTGATGTTGGCTGTTGGCTTGCTGTATATTTTTTTATTATTTTTAGATATGTTCCTTGTATCCCTGATCTCTCCAAGACCTTTATCATGAAGGGATGTTGGATTTTTTCAAATCTTTTTCAGCATCTAATGAGATGATCATATGGTTTTTTCTTTCAGTTTATTTATATGGTGGATTACATTGATAGATTTTCGTATGTTGAACCATCCCTGCATATCTGTGATGAAGCTGACTTGATGATAGTGGATAATTTTTTTTGATGTGTTCTTGGATTAGGCTTGCCAGTATTTTATTGAGTATTTTTGTTCATGAGTGAGATTGGTCTGTACTTCTTTTTCTTGGTGGAGTCTTTGTTTGATTTCGGTATCAGGGTAACTGTAGCCTCATAAAAAGAGTTTGCCAGTGTTCCTTCCATTTCTGCTATGTAGAACAATTTGAGAAGTATAGGTATTAGCTCTTCTTTGAAGTTCTTGTAAAATTCTGTACTCCAACCATCTGGCTCTGGGCTCTTTTTTTGCAGGTTATAGCTCTATTTAAATTGTTAACCTGGTCTTGATTTAATTTGGTATGGGGTACCTATCTAGAAAATTGTCCATTTATTTACATTTTCCAATTATGTGGAGTACAGGTTTTTGTAGAATGGCCTAATGATCCTCTGGATTTCCTCAGTCTGTTGTCATGCTCCACTTTTCAATTCTGATTTTCTTAATTTGAGTGTTCTCTCTCTGCCTTTTGATTAGTTTGGATAGGGGTTTGTCTATCTTGCTGATTTTCTCAAAGAACCAGCTCTTTGTTTCATTGATTCTTTGTACTGTTTTCTTTGTTTCTATTTTATTGATTCTAGCCCATAATTTGATTATTACCTGTCATCTACTATTCCTGGGTGAGTCGGCTTCGTTTTTAGAAAGCTTCTAGAGCTTTCACATGTGCTCTTAAGTCACTAGTGTGAGATTTCTCCACTTTCTTTATATGGGCACTTAGTGCTATGAACTTTCCTCTTATCACTGCTTTCATAGTGTCCCATAGTTTTGGGTACATTGTGACATCATTCGTTATATTCTAGGAAGTCTTTAATTTCTTTCTTTATTTCTTCCTTGATCCAAGGGTGGTTCAATAGTGTTCTGTTCAATTTCCATGAGTCTTTAGGCTTTCTGCAATTAATGTTGTTAAATTCTAACTTTAAACCATGGTGATCTGATAAGATACAGGGTATATTACTCCAATTTTTTTTGTATCTGTTGAGGTTTACTTTTTTACCAAGTATTCAGTCAATTTTTGAGAAGGTTCCATGAGGTGCTGAGAAGATATATTCTTTTGTGTTTGGGTGGAATATTCTGTAGATGTCTTTTAAGTCCATTTGAGTCATCACATCTGTTAGTTCTCTCATTCCTGTTAAGTTTCTGTCTGATTGACCTGTCCATTGGGGAGAGTAGGTTGTTGAAGTCTCTTACTATTAGTGTATAGGGTTTATGTGAGATTTAAGTTTTAATAATATTTCTTTTACATATGTGGGTTCTTTTGTATTTGTGCATAGATGTTCAGGATTGAGACTTCATCATAATGGATTGTTCCTATTATGAGTATAAAGTGTCCTTTTCCATCTGTTGTGATTGATTTTAGTTTGAAGTCTATTTTGTTAGATATTAGGATAGCTATACCTGCTTGTTTCTTAGGTCCATTTAATTGGAAAATCTTTTCCCAACCCTTTACTCTAAGGTAATGTCTGTCTTTGTGGTTGGGATGTGTTTTTTACATACAGCAGAAGGATGGATCCTGCTTTCATATCCATTCTTTTAGCCTGTATCTTTTTATAGATGAATTGAATCCATTTATATTAGGAGATATTAATGACTAGTGATTGTCAATTTCTGTTATTTTTCAGTGGCAGTTTTTGTGTGTTTCCCTTATTTGGGGTTTGCTGGTATGAGGTAATCTGTTGCCTGTGTTTTTGTGAATACAGTTACCTTCCTTGGGTTGGAGTTTTCTTTCTAGTACTTTCTGTAGGGCTGGATTTCTGGATAGGTATTGTTTAAATCTGGTTTTGTCATAGAATATCTTGTTTTCTCCATCAATGGTGATTGAAAGCTTTGCTGGATATACTAGTCTGGGCTTGCATCTGTGATCTCTTAGTGTCTGCAGCACATCTGTCCAGGGCCTTCGGGTTTTCATGGCTTCCATGGAGAAGTTGTGTGCAATTCTGAGAAGTCTACCTTTATATGGTACTTGGCCTTTTTCCTTTGCAGCTCTTAATAATTTTTTCTTTATTCTACATGTTTTGATTATTATATAGCAAGGGGATTTTTTATTTTTTTTTTGTCCAGTCATAGGGATATCCTTCTTTAGGTTGAGAAAGTTTTCTTCTATGATTTTGTTAAATTTGTTTTCTGTGCCTTTGAGCTTGAGTTCTCCTTCTTCTATCCCTATTATTATAGGTTTGTTTTCATTCATGGTGTCCCAGATTTCCTGGATATTTTGTGTTAAGAATTTGTTGGATTTAATGTTTCCTTTGACCAATGAATCTATTTCCTCTATAGTATCTTCAGCTCCTGAGATTCTCTCTTCCATCTCTTGTATTCTGTTGGTTATTCTTACCTCTAGTTCCCATATATTTACCCAGATTTCCCAAATTCAGAATTTCCATAGCTTGTGTTTTCTTTATTGCCTTTATTTCAGTTTTCAAGTCTTAAACTCTTTGCATCACCTGTTTCATTATTTTTTCTGGGTTTTCTTGGGTTTCTTTGAGAAATTTATTGATTTCTACCAATTTTTTGTTTGTAATTTCCTCCATTTTTATGGGAATTTTTCATATCCTCTTCAAAAGTCTCCATCATACTCATAAAGTTAGGTTTATAATCATTTTCTTCTGCTTCTTCTGGGTTAGGATGATCAAGTCTTCCTGTTGTATGACCAAGGGGTTATGGTGTTACCATGTTGCCTTTTAGGATGTTGGATGAATTCTTGCATTGGTATCAACCCATCTCTTCCTTAAATTTGTGCCAGTAGTGTCTTTGCCTCTTTGCAATCCTT
This sequence comes from Ondatra zibethicus, assembly GCA_004026605.1. NCBI lineage: Eukaryota > Metazoa > Chordata > Mammalia > Rodentia > Cricetidae > Ondatra > Ondatra zibethicus. The sequence goes on from PVIU01017654.1 coordinate 12,848, forward strand.
GCAATGGCTGTCTTTGTCTTTGGTAACTGTTCTTGTTCTTCTCTGTACTGTCACTGTCTGTGTCTCAGTGAGCCACTGAATTCTCTCTTGGCCTGCTTTCTCAGTCTGCTGTCTTGGTCTGTTCTCTTGGTTCACTCTCTTGGCTTACTCTGTGCAATCACAACTTGTGCTTCAGAGTTCCTCTTTGGTCCTCTCTCTTGGTCTTCTCTGTGTAGTTGCAGCTGTGTTTCAGTGTTCTGTGTTATTCAGTGTTGGAGGGTGTCTCAGTGAGCCACTGAATTCTCTCTTGGCCTGCTCTCTCAGTCTGCTGTCTTGGTCTGTTCTCTTGGTTCACTCTCTTGGCTTACTCTGTGCAATCACAACTTGTGCTTCAGAGTTCCTCCTTTGGTCCTCTCTCTTGGTCTTCTCTGTGTAGTTGCAGCTGTGTTTCAGTGTTCTGTGTTATTCAGTGTTGGAGGGGGAGGAATAAGAAGGGTTTGGGGGCAGAGTGGGACTTGTATCTTTCAGGGTCTGATGGATGGGAGGAGAGTTTTGGAGCAATCTACCTGCAGGAAATTTGCTTGTTGGCTGGCTAGAGAAGCTGAGGCAGGAGGGGGATGGTCCTGAATTTTTGACTCTGTATGGAGAGTCTAGAGAGTGGGGTATCCTGCCAGGTGGGTGGTCATTCCCCTCTTGGTCCTCCCTGTGTAGGAGCAGGCTATGTTTCAGAGTTCCACTGAGGTTGTGGGGGGGCAGATAGTGGGGTTTGGGGGAAGAGTGGAACTTCTGAAATTATTTTTATTATTTTTTAATTGAGACTTGATTGACTTGAGATTTCTAAATCTCTTTATAAGTGTAGGTGAGAATTATATTTATTTATTTTGGAGCATCCTAAAATGATTACTTCTCCTTTGAGTCACATTTACTCCTTGTAGAGTTTATAACAAAGATAAATGAGAAAGACTAAAAAACAAATTATTACTTAATTTTTGTCTTTGCTTGTATTCAGTACTTTATTATAAACATATCTAATGAATTCCTTAAAGTATTTTATTTGTACTCAAAGTCAATAGCAGGGAGCTTTTTGATCCTAAGACAAATCTTAATTCTAAAATTCTTTTTTAGTTTATTTATTATTTTTATTATAATTATTATTTATTATTATTCTGTCTTATGGTCTCTCTCTCTCTCTTTGGTATGTGTGTGTATGTACTGTGTGGTGGTGGTGGTGGTGGTATGGTGCTGGTGGTGGGTGTGTGTGTTTGTATGTGTTTGTGTGTTTGTGTATGTCTGTGAGTGTGTGCCATGCTTTGTATAAAGGTTATAGAACAACTCCCAGGAGTTGGTTTTCTCTTTTTACCTTTGGTTTTGGGGGTGAACTAGGTTATCAGGCTTACTTTGGAAATGGTTTTATCAGTGAAATTATTGTGCTGGTTAATGATATTAGAATATTATTTTAAAACTGAAGATGGAGAACTAGCCCAGTAGGTAAAGGAACTTAGCACACAAATGTAAGGACTTGAATTTGCATCTCCAGAGCCTCCATAACAGCCAGATGTAATAGCATTAGTAATTTCAGCGCTCTCACAGGGAAATGGAAAGCAGACACAGGAGCATATACAGAAGCTCAGGGCCAGCTAAACTGACAAATGAATCAAATAGACAGCAGAGATACCCTGTGTTGAACAAAGTAAGTAAGCACTGACATCTGAGGTAATCCTCTGACTTCTGGACATGTACGGTGATATGAGCATCTCTCTCTCTCTCTCTCTCTCTCTGTCTTACACACACACACATCTACACACAGAGCTTCAGTCTATTCTATGGGCCTGTTATTAGCATGTTAGGATAGTTTTTTTTTCCATCTTCTTTACTTCCAAAGAAGTAAAGTTATCAAAGTTGATCTCACCTATCACCGCTCCATGTAACTTAAAAGAAAGTACAAATTTCTAACAAAAATATTTTTGTGGATACCTACCCATCCATATTTTTCAGGTCTTTATCACTTCAAAATATCTGTAACTCACCCACAAGTAGTTAAGAGTTATTTACTTTTTGCCCAGTCTTCAGGAGCCATAGAAAAACAGGGAGTGAACTTAATTTTTCTCCTATCCCATTTCTCATCTTTTTCTTTCTTTCCATTAGTTTTATTCTCTATATCTTGAGGCTAAGATTAAAGAAACTCTCATTTTCTAATTAGCAACAGAAATAAATCTATTTATAATTTTAAAAAGTCTAAAAAACATCGTGAATGGTTCTGTTTGGGTTATAACTTGTTAAAGCAACTGGATGCTACATTGGGCAACTTTCCCTACCTTAATGAAGTAGGGATATTAACATTTTCCAAAGAAAACAATATTATGTCTAGATGAAAAGAAAGATTGCTTACTAATTAATAAATGATTATCAAAAGATTTACCTACAACCACAATATTCTATAAACAGTATCCATTCTCAAAGCTCTTTTACTTGATTCTAATGAACTGCTGCATACTTTACAGCTAGAAAAGATAACAAGACAAACACTTGATTAGATGTAACTTTGTGACATGTTTTATTTAAACCTTTGTTTATACAGATTTGCAAGTTTTTATTTCCTATCTAAAAAAAGTATCAGTGACCAAATCAATCTCAGTCAGAATAGAGCCTTGAATTCCCATAGGATATATGTCATGCCAACAAAGTCTATGTGTGCACCCATCAATCCTGTCCCAAGACAATCACCTCTTGGGAATGATAAATGTGGTAGATGAACCTAAGCAGGCTCTCTCTACATTTTCTGTGGTACATCTCTGAAAAAACCAGGCTTCTCTTTTTGCTACAACTAAATTGCTCATTTAATGTTTTAAGTTAGTATTAATAAAAATTTATAAGTGAGAAAAGGTTATCACTTATTCTCCTTCTATTGGACTATGGATATTTATGCAGTTGATTTAAGTTACTATGCATCTGTTAAAATTAAAATTATATATAAAGAAGAGCCATCTGGTAGAGCTATATGATGTAATTACTCAGCAAAACAGCCATCAACAGTTACTCTTCTCCAATACATTTCTCATATTTCCTCATTGGCATTATCAATCTTAAAATAATTGAATTATATATAATTTTCATATTAATGATTGAACAAACATGTTTCTGCAAACAGCCCAATGTCTGCTCTCTAGTAACCTTAAAGGTGTGTACCAAAATATAGGAATCACAAGTATAGATTTCCAATATACAACTCTTGGTCCAAAGGTTACAAGTTCAACTCCAAGACATATTAGTAATGATACATTAACATTATACTTTGAAGGTCACTAGCAAAATTTTTAGAATTTGAAGCAAGGTTAAAGAAAAAAATGTTACAGAAGTGCTCTTTTCATCAGTAAAATCTCTGGGGGGCAGCTCTGTCACTATTTCATCATGTAGCTAATATAGCAGCAAGTCTGATGTGGGAAAAGGTTTTATTGAACCCTTTTTCTAGAGATGAGACCAAGAATAAAACAGATGGAATTCAAATTCTCACTGCCCTTTTATGAAATGAAAATCGTTTTTGTTATTTTTTATATATGCAGCTTTGAAAGAAGATACCTCATTCTGCTTATTGTTTCTATAACAAAGCACACGAGATCAGGAACACTGTAAGAAAATGAGTCTATTTAACTAACAGTTCTAAAGTCAAGAAGATGGATGGGTTCATAAGGTTAGGCTTTATGCTGCATCCTAAGATGGCAGACAGCAGGCAGCAAATGGCACATAAGAAAACAGAAGTTGACAGAGAGCAAGCAGAACTAAGTTTCTTGCAACCTGTAGTTTTTCTAATCAGTACAGTCCCATTAGATGGGCATTAGTCCCCTCTGAGTCTAGTGTCTAATCACTTCTCACCCACGTCTAGATTCAATAGCATTGGAAACAAAGCCTTTTGCACACGTACCTTTCAGGATCAAACCATTTTCAAATCATATCAGACACTATTTAACTGATACAACATATTCTATTTAAGGGTTTATTTCACATTTCAATTCTAGGTCACACTCCATCACTGAAAGAAGTCAGGGCAGGAGCTGAAGGCAGGGACCTGGAAGCAGGAACTGATGCAGAGGTAATATATGAAAATTCTTTACTTGTCTGTTCATGTCTGCCTCAGTTTGCCTTTTTATGCTCTCCAGGACCACCTACCAAGGTATTAGAGCACTCATCCAGTGACTGGACCACCCACAGTGAGCTAAGTCTTTCCACAACAATCTCAATTATTTATACAGAAAATTAGCTGTAGGTTTAGCAACAGGTCACTCTGGTGGGGGTAATTTTTCAATTGAGGTTCCTTCTTCGCAACTGACTCTAGCTTGTATCATGGTGACATAAAATTAGCCAACATTTATTGATAAATTAATAATGTCAATATTACACAGCTAAATTATTTCTCATTTTCATATAATTAAAGACAACCATCTAATGTACAAAGTAACTTCTTCTCAAAAAATTCATTAAAATATGTCTCTATGAAGTCATCTATGGAAATCTGTATTAAGCTTGATGATAAGTTACTATATATTTTATTATGACATCAGACCAATAACTAGATATTTTGTTCCAAAAATATGATTCATTTCAGTTAGAAACTACATAAAACAATGCAGTTAAGAGCAATAAAACATCATATCTTTTGAAAAGGTTACAATGATCTCCACATACTATTAGTTCCATGCCATTTTAATTGATCACACTTTATTTAGTGTGAATATAATGCCTTTGTCATCCCTTCCTGATGGTAGATTATTAAAATATTGCTAAATACGGCAAAATACCAGTGCTAAATGTTCCCTAGTCAACCTTATAAAATTCATTCACTCTATATTCTGTCTGTAGTATTATTTCATGAAGATCAGTGACCCCAGAAGTCTTGTAAATTCTATTGGAATTTATTTAGAGCCATTTACAAACAGGATAATTTTGCCTTAAAAATAACTCAAACTCTTTTGAACCTGTTACCCTTACATCTCATTCTATGAGCTTACATTATTACTTTATGTATTAAATACATCTAAACAGCTGCTATGCATCAGTCAGTGTACTGGAGGCCAAGGATACAAACCTAAATGTCTAGTTCATAAAGAAGAAAATGAAACAGAGGCATAAACAGGTGGGTAAATTTATGTGTGACATGTGACTGAACCTATAAACATAAATGACTAGACTTGGGATCTGAAGGATAAGGGACTAGAAACAGAACATTCCTACTCATATTTGGAGCATGGGAAAAGGAATCGCCAGAGGTAACAAAGTTGTGACCAGAGAGGCTATCCTAGATGCTGGAAATTAATGACAAAGTATTTGTACTTGTCTCGGTATTCTCACGAAGTGTTATTTATCCAACGGGAAATATGAACCTTGTAACAAATACTCTTAGTAATTTTTAATGACTGCTCTCCATCACCTTGATCTCCAGGGAACCAGCATGTGAGTCTTCAGGGTTGTATTACCATGCAGTAGGCAAGTTACTCAGCAAGTATCTAGTCTTGGTGATGGTCCCAGTTCTACACCATAGGCTATTGCTTTAGACTTAGCCTGTGGTATGTTGCTCTGATCATCACACTTCATTAAGGTGCCATGCTGCAATTTTCCATGTGATTATTTTCTGATCTGATTATTCTTTTGATCATGACATTCTGTGTTCTTGGGGGAGACAATTTAATGTTCTGGGGGGTTTTGTTTCCAAAGTTGAGTATGCATGAAATTGACAATAGGAAGGTATTTCCACTGTATATACAGGAATTTTATCTTCATCTTTTATTATGTCATTTTCTTTTAGGTTTGAAAAGAAATTATAACAAAATAGAAAATAAGTTTTTATTTAAATGTCGCCATCCCAATGTTTCCTGTTCAAGAAGGTAAACTTGAAAACATTCTTAATTTTTTCATGTTCTACTGTGATCAACTCATATTGATCATAGATATCATTGATTTTAAATAATATCTACTTTTGTTGCAGGGCTGAATGGTCTGTACCTAAAAGTGGAAATGTTAGACATTATGAATATATCATGAATCAATGCAATGTACCCTTTAATATACTAGGAATAAAGGGAAAGCCGCTATGGTCCTTGATGTTCTTCAGAAAATAAGCTTGTTAGCAAAGGTGATTTTTGTTTTATTTTAAAAGTCATGTTCTATGTAATACTGTTTTTGAGAGACAGTTTTGACTATGTGATTTCTTAGTTACTTCAGCAATATTTCTACTCTTTTTGGCTTTGCTTTGTTTTTAACATCTCTCATAGTTAGTTGGATTGCAGCATGTAGAATCAGAGGCAGTAAGACTGCTGCAGTTGGACAGCTCGAAGGTACACAGTGTGATCCTGTCTCAACAAAAATAACAGCAAGAAATGAATCTTATATGCAGTCCTTCCAGGATTCATCTTATAATGACTATGTGATATCTTTGTTAGTTTAATCACATTTACTTTAGATACACTTTTTTATTTATTTGCAAAGTGATATTCAAAGTCAGTCTGTGAGTATTCCTTGATTACATCATTAAGTTTACATGCATGTGGTTGGAAGCTTTAAGCTTGTGCGTATGCCAATTATTTATTTTGGGTCTCCAGTAAATATTCATTGAATATGAGCTTACGGTATAAGAGTATTAATGCAAAATTAATTTGTGACTACAGAAGGGGCTTAGCGACAGAGCACTTGCCCAGCATATTCAACTGCTTAAATCCAATCCCCAGCACTATCAAAAAAAAATAATAATAATTTGCAAATAACTCCCACCCTTTCACAAACATAAAACTCAGTGTTTCATAGAAGTGGCTAATATCTGGTTGAATTGTTTCTATATTCTTTCTACATTAGCACAAGTAGCAATTTAGAAACTAAGATTTCAATTCTCTCAGCTCCCTGGCATATTGTATTTTAACATTTGCTATTAATTTTAATGAAAATGATTGAAAGTAATATTCACTAAATGTTTTTGGAAATTTTCCAATCTATGTTGATACTTAATTGAAATGTGCCTGAGGCACTTAACATATATTAGCCTTACACTGATGACTGTTTGGTTTTGCATAGAACTAAGAAAAACTGTAAATAACAGCAATGCCTTTGGGCAAGGAGGCTGGAAATTACAAATCTAAGGTTAATGAAAATGACCTTTATGTACAAGTGTTACTGTCAGGGGTAAAAATGAGCCATTTCCTACTTATGAAAAATAAACAAAAAATAAAGTCTGTTGCCATATCCTATTCCTATTTTGCAATGTCTTGACCTTTTAATTATTTATGTTTTAGGATCTCTCTCTCTTTTTTAGTAAGTTATGTTAAGACTCACAAGCTTTCCATCCTTGCATCATTTTCTTAGTTTTGAATTTCATATACATGTATATATGAAATTGTATGTTTATAGATATAGGACAGCCATACAGCCATTTTAAAAACTTTCTTATGTATCCATGAATAATGAATAATTCTGAATTGCTCTTAATTTATAGATAACATGGAACCATAGAAAACTCTATAGAGCATTTCAGCATATTATTGTTGCAACTCTTTTATAAGATACTGGGGCTGTTAGATCATTAATAAACTAAATAGAATTTTTTTAATGTCTGCTATGTTAAAAACAAAAGTATTATAATAGATATTTAAACTTTAAAAGTCAAGGGTTATTTTATTGGAATCATAGATTAAGTGCCTAAACAGTAAAATAATATATTAAAAAAATATGGCCTTTAATCAAAATAATCTATTATTAAAATTGGATAAATGCATTAAACATTGAAAGAATTAGAAAATCAGCTAAAGTCCTTTGAAAAACAGCAAAGGTCAAGTAATTTCAGTTAGAGACAAACTTTCTTCCCAACTTTAATTTCTATGAGAAAGCATGTTTTAATCAGTCCTTGTACGTTTAACAAATTATCTAAAATGAATCACAAAAATTCTATAAGACTTTCTCAGTTAATTACCAAAGGGAATATTTTACTCACAGGCTAAAGTCACCAAGTTTTACTGTTATTAATGTAGACATGTGCTGGTTACCATTCTTAAAGGGAGCATTATCGAGTTCCTCTGAAAGATGTTAAGTACATAGTTAATTAGAAATGTTTGTGTTCACTTGAGAAATCAGAAACCTTGTTAGCAAATCTTTTGTGCAAAGAACAATAGTAGTTACAGCAGGATATGAAATTGTGTACAAGGCACTTGAGAAAGAATTTATAAAGTTGCATAAAATTTAAATGAAGCACATATGCTATGCATTCTCTTTCCTAAAATAATTACCTATGACATGAACAAATGTATACAAAAGATGCAAAGGATGTTGAGAGACATTATTTTCACCGATCATCTCTCTTAAAGCCTAAAGGTAGGAATGAGGTGGTGGTGTTTGCAGCCGGCTCTTCCTGACTTCTATTCCACCCACATCTGCTCACTGTAAAACTTGTGTTTCAATCTCCTTCAACATTTCAGTATTTTCACCCTAACATCCTCATCACTCTCATATCAGGTTCTTAACACTCTTCCAGCTGGGCTCCAAATCTGACTGCTCATACTCCGCCCTTCACTGTGACTGTGAAGTTTCTGGAGGCCGATTCTTATTCTTTATCTTTTCCGTTCACAATCTTCATGTGCTTCTATAAAACTTCAGTTACCATTTCCCCTCAGGTGGCAGGGACCCTTTCTGAGTACGCTGCTAAACACTCCTACCCTGGCCTTATTTCAAGTTCTTCCCGGACATAATGCAGTTGAGGCATATATCTTCAGGTGCTCTCATGGATCTTCACTGACTTCTGTCCTTTCGTGGGTAAATGAACTGGGTCTCCCTACTGTATTTTACTACTGGCTGACACTGCATTTTCAGACATTTAATTGTAGTTTCATACTTAATTTTAGTAATCTCTTCATTCAAACCCTCTCAAAATAAGACAACATGGAGGTTATTTGTGTGCTACAAAAATTTCTTTTTGATTTGCTCCTTCCCAGTCATGCTGTCCACGTCACAGCCTTCCAAGTTGAGGCTGGCAACCGAGCTCATCTCTTTGTCTTCTCCCTCTTCACTTGGGTGCTGGGAACCTAACTCCTTGAGTCCTCTTCAAGAGAACAAATCTTCTTAACTACCGAGTCACCCCACATATTATATATGTAAAATGGTATATAATGTTCTCTAAGACCTTGATGAGAAAAAAAACAAATTTTAGGTAAAACAAAGTCAAACATAGCTGATTGAAATCTATAAAAATTCCATTTATGCAATTATTGTATGTTGTATTTAGGCATTAGGTTTTTGGAAACTGCAAGATTCATTTTAGTTAGATTTTAATTTGACGACAAAATGCTTCTCTTCTCAAATAGAAATCCAGGCTCTTTTATAATTCAATAGTTAGCCACATAATGAGAAGTAAAAGAAAATAACTAAGAATCGCATATTAATAAGGGAGAAATGAAAATATCACTTTAGAGCCATATCAGAATCTGCCACAGTGGTAGCAAAAGCACCTGTGAAGAAAATGTGTATTCGTGGTTGTCCAATGTTTACTTATTTCTTAACAATTAGGAAAACTACCTACAACAGCAAACCTATATTATTAGGTTACTTTTTCAACAAGCTTACAAAATAAAGGCTCCTTAATCAATCATAATTCATTGACCTATACCTGAATCATTGAGGCCTCCTGAATTACATGCTCCAAACCAATGAGTTAGCAAAAACATACCCAGGGATCTTAGAGATAAATAGCACAAAACTCTGAAGACCTTTTGGAAAGTCATGCTGCAATCTATCTTGGCTCAGATTCAATGAAAATGGTAATTTTCATCCCAACATAAATATAATGTTAATTATGTGAACATATTCCATATAAATTATATTTCTACCATGTCAGTGAATTTTAAATCTAGTTTGAAAGACAAAAAATGACTTTTGCTTATACATGAAACTATGAACATCTTGTTCCTGGCTAAATCAAATCATTCTTAGCTATAAGGTCATGTCTGGACAGAGTTGGAGTCAGGAATCCTTCAGACAAAAATTTATATACTCAAATCAAATATATAATTTTAACCCTGAAAAGTTAAATAAACAATATCAGAAAAGAGAAAAGAAAACACTACTGTGAAGCTATACTATCATGTTTAATATAATTTACACAAAAGCTGAATTATTAGATTCTGAAATTTTATTTAGTTTATCTTAGAGGCAACTTTATTAATATTTATAGGTTTCTCTTACTGTACTATGTTTCTAAAATTAATACAGTTCTAAAACTAGAACATTTATGTGTGACTGAGAGTTTAAATCTATGTTATTTTAAGTTATGCAAAATTAACAAAAAGATTGAGGTAATTATCTAAATAAATCAACCATAGTTCTGCAGCGTTGGCATGTAATGAATAAATGAAAAAGGTACTTTAGGACAAAATAGCAGATGAAGCTTGAATTTCTTCATTTTAAATTTTGGCAGGGAACTGGTATAGATGACATAATAATCTTCCAAAGATTTTCATATTTTAATCACTGTTCCTATGAGGTTGCATTTGGAATTAAGATTTCTAATTAGATAGCCCTTACAAGGTAATTTTTCTGACTCTTCAATAAGACTATCCTGAGTCAATAACAATGATTTTTATTTATAAAAGAAAGAAATAAGAGTACCAGTTCTAGAGTAACACAACATGGCAAAATCCCCATGATTATTTGTCCTCTGTTGTCCTGGAATTCTGAGGAGGCATCTTGATGTGAGGAATTAGGCTGATTCTAGAGGCTATAACACTCAAGGATACAGATTATTTTTGGAATAGCACCATCCTGATTCTAATTCACTGTCCAAACCATACTTCTAATTTAAGAATTGTAAAACAATAAATCTGCACCATTTTACACCATACATTCTGTGATGATTTGCCCTAGTTTTAATGAGAAACCAGCACAAATATATTACATAAGTTTGTTACTAGTAGTTCCTGGTTAACTTACGGGTATTGGTACACTCAGTACCTTAGAGTGCCAGGTACAGTATTGAAATGATGCATGCAACTGGTTACAAAATATAACTTTTATGCTAAATAAATCAACAACTAAATCTTGAGTCTTGTTTTACAGTTCCACTGTTGTGAAAATACACCATGCCCAAGACAGCTTATAAAAAAAATAGTATTTAATTGGGGGCTTGGTGACAATTTCAGAGGGTTTATCCATGACCATCATAGTAGGGAACAAGGCACTGGGCAGACAAGCATAGTGCTGTAACAGAGTTGAAAATGTATTTCTTATCCCCAAGCAACATGAAGAGAGGAGAGAGAGAAAGAGAGAAAATCAATCTGCTGTAATCTTTTTAACCTTCAACTCCACTTACAGTGTCATTCCTCATCCAAGAAGGCCACCATCCTAGTCCTTCCCAAAACTGTTCCACCAACTAGGAACCAAGCACTTAAACATATGAATCTGTGAGGAGTAGGCTCACTCAAAGTACCCCAAGTTCATATTTTCTAAGCCCCTGTACATATAAGTAATATACTCAACTTTTGAAGGACATTAAACTCTTTGATCCATTTTGAGCTGTTTTAATTTAACTAAACTATTAAAAATAAGAAAATGTTAAATTACACTGATAGAAAAAATTGTAAACTCAAAGAAACTATGGGTACAGATGAAATAGGATATAAGAGTATATGAGATAGAAACTTTAACATGCGTATGTTTCATGTAAGTAATAGAGGACCCATTGCATTCCCACTTATGAGCGTAGACACAAAAGTAAATCAGAATGTTAGACAACTAAAGTCTGCACTGCATTGAACAGACAGACAAACATGATTAATCCCAGTTAATAAATCAATATAAAGGGGGCTCAATAGTTCATGTTTTTTGATTGCTTAGGAAATTAAATGAGAAACTTATTCAGCTATTTCAAATATCATAGAACGTGTTTTTATAAGACTAGAGGTTTAAAATTGAAATACAATAAAGACATATATGATCGTTCCTACTCAACACACTTTCAGAAATCTTGCATAAGCCTCTTTATAAAGGAAATGAATAAAACTATTAGGGTGTGGTATACAGCACAGCGGGTAAAAATGCTTGCTGTACTAGTATGAGGATCTGATTTTGGATCCCTAGAATTCCATGTAAAAAGTTGAACATAGTCGTGTATGTCCGTAACATTAGCATTGGAGATACAGAGACAGGCAGATCCATTCAGCCATACAGTCTAGATGGTGCGTGTCAGTTTCCATGAGAGACTCTGTGTTGAAAAATTAAGCTGGTGAAGCTACAACTCTCACTCTGACACCAAACCCTCCCATCATCCATGACCTCAGAGGAATTCTGAAACCCAAGCTGAGACTGCACAGAGTTGACCAAGAGGTGAGAGATCTCCCACACAGCAGGGCACCCTACTCTCTAAACCCTTGATACAGGGGCAAACCCCAGGCTCCTCTCCCACCTGCCTCAGTTTCTCTAGTCAGCCAGCAGGCAAGCTTACTGCATGTAGGCAGCTCCAATACCCCCACCATTGATCAGATCCTGTAAGCTACAAGTCCCACTCTGCTCCCAAACCCTTCTATCCCCTGTGACTGTAGGGGAATTCTGGATCACAGCCTGCAACCACACAGAGAGGACCAAAAGAGGAACTCTGAAGCACAGGTTTTGACTGACAAAGATCAAGAGAGGAACTATAAAGCACAGGCTGTGGACCAAGAAAGCAGACCAAGAGTGTCGACCAAGAGAGTGGATCAAGAGAGACCTCCCTGAGACAAAGACAGTGACAGAACAGAGCAGACTAAGAACAACTTCCAGAGACACAGATAGCAACTGCAAGGATTGGACCAAGAGGCAACAACACTGGCATCACCAATTGGAGAAAGAGATGGGTGAGCACCAATGCAAGAATTCATTCAACAACCTAAAAAGCAAAAAGGTAACACCAGAACCCAGTGGTCATACAACAAGAAGACTTGATCATCCTAACCCACAAAAAGCAGAAGAAATTGATTTTATGTAGCTTATAAGGATGATGGAAACCTTTAAATAGGAAATGAAAAATTCCCTTAAAGAAATGGAGGAAAAGACAAACAAAGAATTGGAAGAAATCAATAAATCTGTTAAAGAAACCTAACAAGCACCTAGAAAAAACAATCAAACAGGTGAAACAAACAGTTCAAACAGTTCAATACTTGAAAACTGGAAAAAATGCAATAAAAATTTAAAAAACACAAACCTAGGGAATTATTGAAATGGAAAATCTGAGTAAATGAATGAGAACAACACAATACAAGAGAAGAGATGGAACAGAAAATCTCAGGTGTTGAAGGTACTACAAAGGAAATAGATTCATCGGTCAAAGAAAATGTTAAATCAAACAAATTCTTAACACAAAATATCCAGGAAATCTGGGACACTATGAAAAAATAAAGAATAATAGGGATAGGAGAAGGAGAAGAACTCCAACTCAAAGATACAGAAAACATATTCAACAAAATCATAGAAGAAACTTTCCCAACCAAAAGAAGGATCCCTATAAAGGTGCAAGAAGTATACAGAACACCAAATAGACTGGACCAAAAAAAAAAGTTCCCTTGCCATAAATAATCAAAACACAACACATGTAGAATAAAAAAATATATTAAGAGTTGCATAGGAAAAAGGCAAAATAACAGATAAAGGGAGACCTCTCAGAATTGCACACAGCTTCTCAATGGAAACCACGAAAGCCAGAAGGTCCTGGACAGATGTGCTGCAGACACTAAGAGACCATGGATGCAAGTCCAGACTACTATATCCAGCAAAGCTTTCAATCACCATCAATGGAGAAAACAAGATATTCCATGACAAAACCAGATTTAAACAATACATACCCACAAATCCAGTGATACAGAGAGTTTTAGAAGGAAAACTCCAACCTAAGGAAGCTAACTGCATCAACAAAAACACAGGCAACAGATAACCTCCCACCAGCAAACCTCAAAGAAGGGAAACACACAAACACTACCACTGAAAAATAACAGGAATTAACAATCACTGGTCATTACTATCTCTTAATATCAATGGACTCATTTCACCCAAAAATGACACAGGCTAAGAGAATGGAAATGAAAGCAAGACACAACCTTCCATCTCATACAAGAAACACACCTCAACCTCAACACAGACATTACCTCAGAGAAAAAGGTTGGGAAATATTTTCCATTCAAATGGACCTAAGAGAAAAGCAGGTGTAGCTATCCTAATACCTAACAAAATAGACTTCAAACTAAAATCAATCACAAGAAACAGAGAAGGACACTCAATAGTCATCACAGGAAAAATCCATCAAGATGAAGCCTCAGTCCTAAACATCATTACCCCAAATACAAGAGCACCCAAATATGTAAAAGAAACATTAATAAAGCTTAAATAGCACATAAACCCCACACACTAATAGTAAGAGACTTCAACAACCCACCCTCCCCAATGGACAGGTCAACCAGACAGAAACTTAACAGAGAAATAAGAAAACTAACAGATGTCATGACTCAAATGGACTTTACAGACATCTACAGAATATTCCACCCAGAAACAAAAGAATATACCTTCGTCTCAGCATGCCATAGCACCTTTAAAATTGACCACATACTCAGTAACAAAGTAAACCTCAACAGTTACAAAAAAAATTAAAACAACCTCAGTATCTTATTGGATCCCCATGGTTAAAAGTTAGAAATCAACAATAACACTAATTGCAGAAAGCCTGCAAACTCATGGAAATTGAACAGTGCTTAAATGAATCACCCCTAGGTCAAGGAAGAAATAGAAAGAAACCAAAGACTTCCTAGAATTCAAAAAAAAAAAAATGAAGTCACATTGTACTCAAACCTATGGGACAGTATGAAAGCAGTGCTAAGAGGAAAATTCATAGCACTAAGAGCCTACATAAAGAACGTGGAGAAATCTCAAACTAGCAACTTAACAGTGAATGTGAAATCTCTAGAACAAAAAGAAGACTCGCCCAGGAGGAGTTGATGACAGGAAATAATCAAATTGAGGGCTGAAATCAATAAAATAGAAACAAAGAAAACAATACAGAGGCTTCCATAGCACTGTACATTGCTGAAAAAAGTAGGACAGATAGGAACTCAAACAGGGTAGGAACCTGTAAGCAGGAGTTGATGCAGATTTGCATGGAGAAGTATAACATACTGGCTGGTTTCCTTGGCTTTACTCAACCTGCTTTCTTATAGAACCTAGGACCATGAAACCAGAGATGTCACCAACCACCATGGGCTGGGCCCTTCCGCACCAGTCACTAATTAGGAAAATACCCTACAGCAGGATCTTTTGGAGGCATTTTCTCAATTGAGTTTCCCTCCTTTCAGATGACTCTAGCCTAAGTTCAGTTGACAGAAAACTAGCCCAGACACTGTTGCCGAGAACCCGAGTTTGGTTCCCAGCACCCATGCTACATTGCTCACAAGCACTTGTAACTCTAGTTTCAGAAGAACTGACTTGTCTTCTGACCTCCACAGGCACCTTCACATGCAGCAGCATTCCCACACACAAAGAGATACATAGTTAAAAAATAGAATAAAATAGAAAGAAAGTATTGAATTACATTTTTAAAAGAACATAATAATTTCTATTTTTGTATTCAAATAATTTCTAATAGCTATTGAAAAATGCTTAAGTAATCCAAAATACTTAATTTGAGCACATGAAATAAGATGAATTAAAGTGGATATGGTGACACATACCCAGAATCTCAGCATATAGGAGCCTGGGCAAGCCAGAGGCAAGTTTGAGGTCAGCCCAGATTAGATAATGCTTTGCCTCAGTTTGACTTAATTAACTAATTAATGGGTAAATAGGATAGGGAGATCTCTGGTGAAGCAAATATGACTATTTCATGTGATACAGGTTTACAGGGCCCTGAGAAATTTACAGTTCCTAATCGAGTATTCACAAGTAAGGACACTTTCAAAATACAAAATCACCCAACGTTGTAAAATTGAAACCAAACTTGGCATCAGTTTGTTTCAGCCTTCTATATTCTAGAGTGTATGTCTGGTACAGGAGAATTGTCCGTATTCTGTCAATCATGATTTAAATAAATGCTGATTGGCCATTAGCCAGGATGTATGGGTGGGACAACCAGACAGGAAGTAGAGGCAGAGAAAGAATAGGAGAATTCTTGGAAGCAGGAAGCTCCCTGGCCACTCCTTCCAGACCACCGAAGAAGCAGGATGTGACCTGCCCTGCAGAAAAAGGTACAGAGACATGTGGCTAACATAGATAAGAATAATGGGTTAATATAAGCTACAAGAGCTAATAAGAAGCCTGAACTAATGGGCCAGTCAGTTTAAAATTAATGCAGACTCTTTGTGTGATTTTCTCTGGGACCTAATGACTGTGGGACCTGGTGGGAGGACAGAAACCAACCAGGCCCTCATGCTACATATGTCACCACATCTAGCCTCTGCCAATAATGTCAATGCACAGATGTGTAAACACTTTACAGATGTGTCCAATACTCACTTCCTTAATTTGGACTAGAATCTCTGGAGATATTGTTATTGCCCCAATTTTGCGTGTGAGAAAGGTTAAAAGCAGTTAAGTGATCTGACAAAGATGGCACAATTGGAATTGTGGTTTCTACGTTTAGATACCAAGCTATATCAACTGAGATCTAAATGCTCCCATTGATTTCCAGGGACCGCCTGTCTCACTCCAAGTCGACACTGACCTGGACCAACCGGTGTTTCTTAGTGAGAGAAAGAGAGGATCAGGAGATCAGAAGATAAAGACAAAAAAAAAGAGAGAAAATAAGGAAGTTTGGAATTGGGAAGTCATGTACAAGGTATATCTTATGCCTAGAAAACTTATTAAGTAGTAAGGCTTTTTATATGCTATTTCTTTGGAGAAATGAGTCAGTGTAAACAGCATCTATCACACAATGAAACAAAGTCAGAAGGAAACTAATCAAGCAATGTTCCACAAAAGGGATGTAGGGTGACTCAAGAGCATTACAGACTGAGCACACAATGGTCTTGGAACTTATAGCTCTAGTCACTTCAGGGGTAAAAGTCAAATTTCCAGAAAAGAACCATTAACTCCTACAAGATCCAAGCTTCAGTCCCAAACTGGCCTTGCCAAATCAGCTCCTGAGCAAGGAAACAGACTTATGATCCTTCTGTCCTTCTATCAGGGCCTCTGAAGAAGCCATAAATTGGTCTGTCTCCCAACAGGACACCATTTAAGAAAGCTGTAAACAATGAGTAACCCAAAAACAATTGCTCTAAAACACATGTAAGTTCTAAACAAAAACATTTATGTTATTGATAAGTGACAGATTCATAATGCCAATTCACTGAATCAAATATGATATATTGCAGAAAGCTAAAATATTTGGTTTATTTATTTAGAGTGGTGTTTATAGACCCTTCTCATATACACTGACCTTTAAAAGTCCATGGGTATTCTCAACACAATGGAGGACACTGAAAACTCCACATTGCAATTTTAACTTAAATTGCAACTGGTCAAGAATACATGCAGTATATTTACTATACTTCAGTCTGAGATTTTCATATCAAGGTGGGACTATCCTTTAAAATATGTTGCGATAAGATATAATGATCACATTTCAAACAATGATGTTCACGTTTGTCATTTCAAATCAGATTTTCTATAGTTCCAAGAAAACAATATAGAAGCTATTAATCTAGCCTGCTTTTGTTGTGACATGTCTTTATATCTTTTATGTCTATGAATAGATATAGATTCTCTGTTCAATTTCTACACACACATTGTTTCAGGGAAACATAAATGTCAATCACTTTTATTTTAAACCTCAGCCTACCTTTAATGCTCCATCTCCTGGCTGAGCTTCAGATTTGCTATAAATACTGATGACTAAAAAGATAAAGGGTATATGAGTATTTGATATATATTCCAGCCTCCACAACTCATCCCTAAACCCCACAAGAAGAAAGGACATGGAAATTCCATGCATCTGTTTGAAAGAGAAATCTCAAAACATTTGTAACTCTGCACACAGCTGTACTTGGAAGAAAATCCTGCATCCAAATTTGAAGACACGACCAGCTTTCTGCTCTTTTCTATAGTCAACTATTTTGTTATTTTCTACCAAGACAAGACAGGTCCATTTCATCTGCTAACTTTCCTTTCATGTGAAAGGAAACAACATGAAAATTGGGGGCCCTGTGATAAATCTGTAAGCCTACAATTATCACTCTCTTTCTTGTGAAGAGAACGAGATGTTCCTGCTCTTTCCAATCCCGATTTTCTTTTTATAGTGAGGTTGCTGCCATTTTTCTTTGGATTTTATTCTAGAAGACCTTGGAACTGGAACCACTTGTACTTCCTCCAGGATCAGCTTTCACTTTGTATTGTACCTTTTCTACCAGGTAAGAATGAAGCATCCTGTGAGGCTTGATCATCTCAGCCAGCAGTCTTGAAACTTTTCTGGGTGTAGAACTTAGACATCTGGGCCATCCACTCCTACCAGAGATTTCTCAGGGGATCTTCCTTGATCAAACCTGATTTTTCTTAACCTGGAAAGAATCCACAGCCTCTTATTTCCTGTGGAAATAAAAGCAAAACATCTTCTCCAAAGTAAGATATCTTTTGACTTAAATTTTGAAGTCAAGGCATTTTCAAAATATATATGTTGGATTAATCTGGTAGAATTTATAATCAAATGATTTTAGCAATTGTTGCTCCTTCCTCAGCAGTCATACAATTCAAAGGCAACACAATAATACGCAGTATCCAGACTCTCTGTGTATTTTCCATATTTACATGGCCTCATTTTAAACTCTATTTCTTTACTTTTTATTTTTAATTTTTGGTTTTTTGAGACAGGGTTTCTTTGTGTATCTTTGGCTGTCCTGGAACTCACTCTGTAGAACAGGCTGTCCTTGAACTCACAGAGATCTGCCTGCCTCTGCCTCCCAAGTCCTGGGATTAAAGGTGTGCACCACCATAACCAACTACTCTCTCTTCCTTTTTTTCTTCGTAAGGACTTTATCCTTTTTCTTTTCTTTCCCAAGCCTACATATATTTTTAAGCACACTATGACCTGTTTGGAGGTTTTCTTCATTTGAATCTATCTTTACTGTATATCTCTCTTTTTCTGATCACAAGAGTTTTTAATTTGCTAAATGATATGGCTAGGATTAAAGTTGTGACTTTGACAGCTGGATCAACCCCATTCCTTATCTTTCTAAGAGTTTAGCCTCATGGCAGAGGTACTGGCCAGAGCCATGTTTATTGCTACAACTCTGTGGAGATTCAAGGTCTCTGCCACCATCAAAAAGCATGCAGTCAGCTATTCATCAATAACTTTTAAGTATGTCACGGTGGAACCTCCTAATAAAGCTGCGAGGTTTTTACAGGATACTCCAGTCAGGACTTGATCATAATTCTACATTTTCTTTAGGTCTCTATAAGATTATCAGTACCCCCAATCAGTAGGAAGTAGCCTAGAAAACTATGCCCACATTCTCAAAAAATGGATTATAAATATTTATCTTTGTTTAGAGTATTAGTTACAAGTTGTTATGAATAATGGTCTGGAAAAAAAACTAAACAAAGGAGATTAGATTTAGAATACTTGTATTTTTTTTTAAAGGGAGGGAAGTCTTGTGGGACAATGGCCTTGTACCCTGTCATTTATATTGTATTGTTTTAATAAAACACTGATTTGCCAGTAGCCAGGAAGAAAGTATAGGCAAAGCAATAAGAACAGGAAAACTCTGGGAAAAGGAAAGACTCAGTCTGCAATTGTGACTCAGTCACCGAGGAAGAAGATGAGAATGCCTCACTGATAAAAGATACTGAGCCACATAACTGGCACAGATAAGAATTAAGGGCTAATTTAAGATGTAAGAAAGAGTTAATAAGAAGCCTGAGCTACTAGACCAGCCCATTTATAGTTTCAAAAAAAAAAAGAACGAAGCACACAACAAAGCAAGTTTCTCCTGATTCTGTATCATTATGGTTTCTTTTGTTGTTGTTGTTCCTTCAATCAGAAAAGTCTTGAAAATGTTGATTAAAATTATAGCATACAGGATCCACTTTCCTAATTCCAAATCTTGTCTTTCATCTAAACTAATGAAACCTTTCTTGTCTGTGTGCCCAGGAGCCTCAGTTATCATAACACTGATGGCCACTTCTGTGTCCATTCTACCTTAGCCTTTCCACAGGCTTTGGTACTCTTGATAATTCCCTGCTTCCTGTCATATGCCCCTGATATCCATGAAATAATATTTGTGTTGTTTTTGTTCTGTCTCACAGCTATGTTTCTTCAAAGTTTATTTTTTTGACTCAGCATCTCTAGGGTAAATTGTAATATTTAGATGTTCAGTGCCTTCTACTTGATTTATGTTTGTTTCTCAGGTTTCTTCTGCTTTTTATGTGCTGATGTGCAGATTTGTCTATTATGATGTTTCTTACTTCTGATTGTCAACTTAATTGGATTTAGAAAAACCAGGGAGACTAGTAAGGCGTACTTCTAGGTGTGACTTATATGCGTTTGCAGAGATGACTGTCACTGGGGACAACTGAAAGGGGTAGATGGTCCCAGGTAGAACAAATGTAAATAAGGAGTAAGCCAGCATCAAGTATGCTTTGTCTGCTCTCTGCCTCCTGAGCATCATGAGTTGAGTCATTTTGCTCCCCACCATGCAAAACCAAGAAATGATGAAATCAAGTGGTCAGGGCCTTAAAGCTCTGAAACATAAGCCAAAATAAGCCCTTCCTCCCTCACTTTCTTCAGAATTGATCACACCCGCACCATTAGCATGGGCATTTCTCACCCTGATCTATCTACCAAGCTCAAACTTCTATTCCAAAAAGATTAATGGTCTGTCTGGGAAGATGGTTTAGTCCATGAGATGCTTGCCACAAATTATGAGGACCTGAATTTGGTTCCTAGTACCATGGGGGGAAAGTGGTGATTGATGGCAAAAGAATTCCAGAGTTTGGGAGGTGGAGACAGGAGGATACCTGGCATAGACCAGTCATTCTAGACCTACTTAACGAGTTGCAGAGCAGGGAAAGCTTTTATCTAAAAAAATAAAGTGAATATCGCCCTCTGAGATATGATACTGAAATTCGTTTTCAAGATTTCCCAAATAGGCATCCTCATGTACACATGTGAACTAGGACACACTCACAAATACATACACACACACACACACACACACACACACACACAAATGTATGATGTATCTTCATAGCTCTACCTAAAGATATCACCTTAATTTTAGTCATTTTTGATCTCCTTTCTCCAACATTAGTCAGACTTATTTAAAACATAAAATAAAATTTTATACTTCCAATGCTAAAATCTAATACCTTAGCATTACATTTAGAATAAAATACAGGCTTATTTTCATTTAACAAAGAAGCTATGGCTCTCAGCTACTTTCCCTATGTTTAGTTTCTGAGCAACCAATCAAGTGATTACATGTACACCAATTAATGCCTATTTCAGAATGGTGTTTTGAGGTAGCTCATTATAGTTGAATACAGGAAGAAGCAGGGGTGATTATGTGATGCTAAGTTAAGCTGTTGCAGTTTTATGAATTATTAAAGCATCAGATCAGATGGGGCATGATCAAAATAATTATTTAAAAGATAACCTGAAAAATAAAGTCACATAGGAGAGCATTGTATTTCTTGAGATACATTCCATTTAGGCATCAAACAGATAAGTAAGTCTACTTTGATGACTTCATCTAACTGCTGTAGGTATTGAATTATTTCTTTAAAATTAAGTAGAAAATGTAGGTGTAGTATGCATATGTTTTAGTTAGAATTACTATTGTTCTAATGAAATACCATGACCAAAAGTAACTTGGGGGAAAAAGGTTCATTTCACTGACAGTAGAATATAACAATTCATCATCAAAAACACTGAGGGTAGAACCAAAGCAGCGCAGTAACTTGAAGGCAGTAAAGGCAAGAATGGTTACACAGGAATGGAGGAGAGCTGCATACTGACTTGCTCCTCATGGCTTGACCAGCCTGCTTCCTTATGGAATCCAAGACCACCAGCCCAGGGATGGCACCACCTACAACAGGCTGGGCCCTCTCTCATCAACCAATGATTAAGAACAACACTACAGCCTGATATTTTGGAGATGTTTTCTTAATTGAGGATCCCTTCTAAAATAAAACTATCTGGCACAGCATACCACTGATAATTTCATAATTTAGGGGCACATGTGTCAGGTCAGAGAGAGGACAAGTGGAGACTTTGCAACCAGGATCTATGTTGAATAGGAAAATATGAGATAACAAAATCAAATGTTGATGACTTTTTGTTTCTCTTTTCTTTTTCCTACCCTACTTTTTCATATCAGGCTTAACTTATGAATTTAGAAGTTGATAAGAAAGATTTCCTGGTTCTTCTGTAGAGAGATAGCAATTTATCTCCATGCCTAAAATATGTGGGTCAAAGGATGGTGTTGGGAAAAGCAAGGGATCAGATGAAGGCACATGTATATAAAAATGAAATATTGATTTCTTATGGAATCTAGCTAGGATTTCTCTCTTGACCCAGAGACAGAATAACCAATTGTACGTAACGTTAATTTAGAACATAGAAGTGTTAACACAGAGGACTGATAAGAAACAAAAAGAGATGAATCTCATTTAGGTAGTTCATTGACTACCTAAAACCCAGATTGTGAAAAAGGATTGACTAAATCTAAAGGCAACATTATTTAATACAATTTTTATTAAAATTTATTTGTAATTGTTAAAGGAATATGTTTCATATTACTTTACTACTTTAAAATTATTGGTTCTAACTCAAAATGACCAAAGCAATTCACTTAAGACACTAGTCAAAAGAGATTAAATAATACCCTAAGAATTATTATATATTATGAAGTCTAAGGATATAATACTCTTGCCCCTGTATTTGTGGAACACTCACTGAAGAATGTAATTACTTATCCCTCCATAAACTTTATGTATCTTGGCACTTCTATTGAACAAAATTTATACAAACTATTTTCCTTATCCTTTTTTGTGCCCCTAGAAAGTAAGCCTTGTGCTGAAGAATATTTGCTCTGTTGGTTCACATGGATATTGATGAAGCGTAAACTTCTATATTGATGTATTTTCTTCATTTCTATACACACAGACAGACAGTTATGTTACTCTTACTTAATCCTAGCACATGACAGAGATTGAACCTTAATGAATGTAAATGATGAGTGGATGAGAGTTCAATTCCACTTCTTCCAGTAACAAAACCAGAATTATTAACATTAAATACATGATGAGTACATGCTTTGCCAGATAGTTTCACTAAGAGATAGTTAAAAACTTAAATATAATTTTTCATGACTTGGAAATCTTACATAGGATTCTAAGTATGCAGCCCTGCTCAATTCAATAGTTAGAACTTAAGCCCAAGGTGGCAGCATAAAGAGATAGAACACTGGTAGGCAATTAGGCCGCAACAACTGCCTTCTTATGAATGGAGGTAGCATCCTTGTAGAAGCTTCAGAAAGCTGTTTTATCTTTCCTTGCTATTGCTTGTATCCAATGAGAACAGAGTATTAGTTCCACTTTTTCTGTTAAATATATTTGTAGAGGAAGTATTATCAATGAAGCAATCCCCTAGTAACACCAAATCAATTGCTATCTTGATCTTGGCATTTATCACCACTTATCATCAGCTATAACAGTATGAATGCTAAACTCTGTTGTTTTTAATTTATCTAGTCTGTGGCACTTTATTATAGAAGCAGGAGTTACATCAAACATACGTGTGTGTGTGTGTGCGTGCGTGCGTGCGTGCGTGCGTGCGTGCGTGTGTGTGTGTGTGTGTGTGTGTGTGTGTGTTTTAAAATACTGGAGAAGAGACTGGAAAGATGACTTAACAGTTAAGAGCACTTGTTGCTCTTGAAGAGAACTTGAGTTCAAATCGCCAGCACTCTCATGTGGTTCACAACTATCTGTAACTCCATTACCAGGGGTTTCACTTCCACAAGAATGAAGAATGCATGTGGTGTACAAACATGCTAGCAAACCAAACATGACTGTGTAAAATAAAATGAATAAGTCTAATTTTAAAAAAGAAATAAATTTAGAAGAATTTATTAGTTTATATTTCTCAATTATATTTCCAAATTTGGGGTTAGATTTTTTTGGGGGGGGAAGGACAGAAATGTAAGATTGTACTGAACGAGGTCATAGAGGAATAACAGTCCAGGCACTTTGCTATGAGTCATGCTTTCAGCCTTGCTGGTTGCCGTGTTTAAAACCCTCTCCTTCCATTTTATTTTCTTAATTTATACAACTTTTCATGTTCAATTATTAATTTTAGAGACAATGCAAAGTGAAGAGTCTCAATCTCAACTCTAAATGGAAACAGATTACTTTTCTCTTCTTCCTAAAAAGTACATTGAAGGCAAAGTGATGAGTTTTCCTAGAGATGTATCTAATTGTTTGGCAATAATTTCTGGTCCTTCAAAAATAGGACTAATTATCATGATGAAGGCAGGGAAGCTTGGGTGGTAATTTGTAATTTTTAGCAGCTTTTTACTTGCAGCATTTTAGATTTGTTGCAGCAGGAGGTAAAGTACAAAATCATGTTTATTTGAAGAGAAATCTTTAAAATGCTCTATTATGGAATCACAGAAAGAGAGTTCAGAAGAAATGAATGCATCAGTTTTTATGATGTAGACTTTCTGTGCATTTTACATAATGATAATTTGAGACATTTTTCAAATCCCCTCTTAAGTGTTCTTGTGCATTAAATAAATATTTAATTCAGGTATTTTAAAGCTATACTGGTCAATCGATTAGGCACTAGGTAAATGTGGCTTTTGAGTTTTGTAAACACAGCTAGTCTGAACTGAGAACTGCTAAAGTGTAAAAATTACTAGATTTAATAATTATTCAGGATAAGTGTAATATAGTATTGATAATTTTGTTTTAACTACATTTTACAATTATAACCTTTGGATTTATTTTATTACCTATAATATAGTAATGGAACTACATCTTTATGATCTCACTGTGGCTATAAGAATATTCAAAAGTATCCATGTAATTGTTCTAAATTTTACTGAACTGTATATGCTAGTAAGGAAAGAATGATGTAGAATTATTTATCTCTGTATATTATATACTATTTTTGAATTAATAGAACCTTAGATTCAGTGACTTAAAATAATATTGCCCAGATTAGGTATGCACTGATTTTTCATTCATATATAACATGAGTTCTATGTTGTCAATTACCTGTAAGCCACACAAATGTATATGCTAAAACTTTATGCATTAATCTTACTTACAAAATAATTTTTCAAATATTACCACAAATAAAATTAAATGCTAAAATGAAACCAAATAGGATCAGAAAAAGGTAGAGCAAGAATAGATGTCATCCTGAAATAAAAATAAAATGATTCCTGCCATCAATCAGTCATGTTGGTGCTTCAAATGAGAAATACGAAATGTCCTTCATACATTTATGTATTTCAATATTTGGTCCTGGTACTGACACTGGTTGGGAAGGTTATGGTGCCTTCAGAAGGTGGAGACTTACTGAACAAAGAAAATCACAAGCAGGCATTGCTAATTTATAGGCTTACCCTATTTCCAATTACATGAGCTCCCTCAGTTTCTGGTTCCTCCTCCTGCTTCCTGCTAACATACCATCCTTCCTTATGGGTTCTAACCATCTGACACTGTAACTTCTTCCCTAAGTTGTTTTCAACTATGAAATTTTGTCACAGCAACAAAGAGTAACTAATACTGTCATTTAGCAAGACTCTCTTACAATGGAAAAAAGATATAACTGTAACCCTTACCTTGTGGTAGATTAAGGCACACACTTGCAATCACTCATGGTCATGGTCTCCAGAACCTTAGAAGCAAACTAGTACATTAATATGTCTATCATATTCCATCGGTCAAAGAAAGTAAAAAGTAAGAAAAATCTATTCCACCCTTTTATAGGTGATATTGTACAGTTTAAAAAAAACACAAATATGGGGATGAATGAATAATTGTGCTGTTTTTGTCTTGTTGATGTTGTTGCTGTTTGAACTTTACTTTCACACACAAGACCTTTACAATGCCGAATGAGTGATCTTCCACTGAGTTCCATGTGGTTTGTTGTTGTTGTTTTCAATTCCAGTTTTTCCCCTATCTTCCCTAACTTGTTTATTTTGAAGATATAAGTTTTAAAGCAAATACATGCTCCAAAGCAAATTACAAATTTCTGTATTTTACCTTCTCTTTTTTAGTCTTTCAATCTCTTCAGTTGGTTTCTGTTTGGTATTTCCATGTAAGCATTTCTCCATTAGCTGTCCTTTATATTTTATAATTTCATGCCTCTTTGATGATTATGTCATCTTTACCTACTGTCTTATTTCAGGCTCTGCATTCAGAGAAAATTAATTTAGAAACACATCCTTCTGGAACAATTGCTTGTCTAGACCCCATTTCTCTTGGTCTGTATTTTCCCTGGCATTTCTAGCTCCAGCTTTGTCATTTTCTGTAGTTATCTGCTACCTGTATGACACTAAAACTATGTTTGAACAAAACTCCTGTCTCTGCTTCCTGAAGATCAGAGTTAATCTATCAAAATTTTTTGATATATCTTTTTTCTTTTCTTTTATACATTTCAAGTGAAAGCGCAGGACATGTTTTTATCTATCAAGCATAAGAGGACTACAAAATTAACTTGAAAATCCCAAAGGCTATATTACTAAATCTATGTGCTTCATAACACCTTCTGAGAAGGATTAAAGCACTTTTATGCTTTTAATAAGACACATCGGTAATACTAATAATTCTCAGCCTTGAAAATATCTGACTGTGAAGTTGATTATATACTCAAGCAGAAAGCTATAATCAAAAACCTTTCTGAACCCACTCTTTTTCACAATGTTTTTTTTTATATTTTTGGTGCACATATTGAATTTCTTCAAAAATGCAAGATAATTGGATCTACCAACCCCCTTTAACTAGGAAGGAATTTTTGTATTTTTTGCTATCTTTCTAAATAAAATTAATTCTGGTAAATTATTCTTTTGAAATTCAGGTTTATGGCAAAATAAAGAAAATAGTCAGTGCATCATGGCTAGATACCAAGGCTTTGTCTCCTGTGTCCATTCTCCCTTCTGCACATCTGAATGCATATTTATTATAATACTGATCTCTCTTGCTTTGGGTGTTCAAAAACAAGTTTGATCTTCAGTTAGATTTTATATGAGAAGCGTGCAGTTTTCTCTGGGCTTAGCCAGTTATCTCCTCATACATTAGAACTTTTAGAGTCAAAGTATGGACTCTGGTAACTGTACGATGCTCAGCATGATCACTATCCCTCCATAGGCCAGTTAAACAAACCAGTTGTTATACTTCCTCCTTTCTGTTATAAAATAACTAAGCAAAGATTTGTAGTAAGAGGCACGCGGGCCTGTTTTTGGTCCTGGCAGCCGCCCTGCTCCCACCGCCCGGTGCCTGGCTAGCTTATACCTGAAATAATTACACAGAAACTGTATTCATTGAAATACTGCCTGGCCTATTAGCTCTAGCCTCTTATTGGCTAACTCTCACATATTTGTTTAACCCATTTCTAATAATCTGTGTGTCGCCACTAGTCATGGCTTACTGGGAAAGATTCAGTGTCTCTGACCTGGTAGCTTCATGGCGGGCAGCTCTCTCTAACTCTGTCCCTTTCCCAGCATTCTGTTCTCTCTCCCTGTCTATCTAAGTCCTGCCCTATCAAAATGCCAAGGCAGTTTCTTTATTAACCAATAAAAGCAACCCAAATACAGAAGGACCTCCTACACCATTTCCCCTTTTTCTATTTAAACAAAAAAGAAAGGCTTTCATTTTAACATAGTAAAGTTACATATAACAAAACAGTTATCAAGCAAGAATTACAGTTACCATATTTAGATCTATTTTATTTTTATCATAACAATGGAAAACAATCACTATAACTATCCATTCTTCAACTCCATCAAAGACTCCAGAAGGATATAATATTACCTAAGTAAACAAGAAATAAGCAACTTCCAAACTCTAGAAATGACAGAGACATCTCACTGCCTGTACAGTCACCCAAAGTTCCTTTGTACCATTGGGGCATCCATCTTCAGCCTACAGGCCCATAGTTTCCAGCAGACTTTTCCATGAAGCAGGAAAATTCATAGACAGTTCAGTCACTTTCTTCTGTATCCTGCAAAATGTCTCGCAGACTCTTTCATGAAGCAGGAACCCTGAAGGATCATCTCACCTTTAAGCAAGTTTAGCAGTCCTCTCTCTGTGGGTTCTTTGTGTCCAGTTTATGGAACAGTCCAGGCAAGAGCACTTTCTTGCCCAAATGGCAAACCAACTCCATAAGGAGTCTCTTCGATGTGCGTCTTTCTCTTGAAGTAGCTGGTGCTGCCAGGAGCAGACGTGTCTCATTGTCATGAAAAGCCCTAAGTTATTAAAATATTTAAATGCCATATTCTGT